>JAODAL010055661.1:0-23806 GCA_025379985.1 Phyllomedusa bahiana
TTCCCCTCCCGTCAAATCCAAAGGCCCGACAGTTTCACAATTTCATCGGTCTTCATTAGCAGATGGTTCGGGGTCCAGAGCTAGTGCAAGTGGCGCATCACTCTCAGGTGCATCATCTCAGCAAGTCAGGGCTGTGTTGAAGCTGTGCCGGAGGCAGCGGAGGAGGAGGAGGAGAGGTATTCCTAGACACCGATGTTACCTACGTCCCTGCCTTGGAAAGAGGTTGGCGCGAATTTGAGGCGGAGGAGGAAGATGAGGAAGATCAGTTTGCTAGTGCCCCTCGACCCAGAGGCTTGGGAAATCAAGGCTCCATCTCTCACATGAGTGCTTGGATGCTCCATTTCCTCCAACATGATCCTCGCATTAAGGCCATCAAAATGAACAACAGTTAGTGGTGGCCACCCTCCTGGATCCCCGGTACAAAACAAAAATCAGCACTTTCCTTCCACCCACCCAAATAGAGAGTAAAATGCAGGAAATGGAGACCTTGCTGATTGATCAACTGGAGACATCTGTTGCGTCTGCTTCACGTTCCCCAAATGTCACGGTGGAACAACATCAGCGACGTGACAGCAGTAGAGTGCCAAGTAGGCGTAGCGGCAGCAGCAGGCAAGGTGGCAGAAGCCTAATGGGTGACCTCTGGCAATCTTTGTTTACCACCTCACCAACGCATGCAATGCAGGGCACACATCCAACACACAGAGATCAGCTTAAGATCATGGTGCACGACTATCTGCGTCTCAACACCGATGTTTTTGCATGTGTTCCGGACCCAATAGACTTCTGGTATCCAAAATGGACGAATGGCCGAGCTGGCTCGTCACGCCATAGAGGTGTTGTCCTGCCCAGCAGCCAGCGTCATATCTGAGCGAGCCGTCAGCACAGCTGGAGGAGTCATTACAGACAAACGCATCCGGCTTTCCACAGATAATGTGGATCGTTTGACTTTCATCAAGATGAATCAGGCATGGATCTCTGATGATGTTGTGGCCCCAATTGCCGAGGTCACCGATTAGTTGCCGGTCTACTTCACATTCCTTTTCAAACAGAAATGGTCCTCTTGAAAACTTTTTTTTAAAATGATCATTTCTTACTGCAATTTTTATTCTCTTTTCCCAACAGTTCATTTTGCTGGTTTTGCTGTGAGGAGACTGTAAAAGACAGCAAGGTTTCATGACAACACCGTATTCCATTTACTCACTTTATCTTAAGAAGTTTTCGCATTGTCAATGGTTTGAGGTCATGTTGCTGTGAGAAACAGCTATAATTATGGTCCTTTGGAACAGAAATGTGGACTCTAATTGGCATGATCGTCCCTCACAATTTTTAATAGTGCTGAGAAGCTCATATTTATAATTTTTTGGGTCATTTGCTGTGAGATACAGCAATTATTATGGTCCTTTGGAACAGACAAGTGGCTTCAAGTGGCATTTCTCCTCCACAATTTTAATAGTGGCTGAGAAGTCATATTATAATTTTTTGGGGTCAAGTAGCTGTGAATACAGCAATAATCAAGGTCCTTTGTAACAGAAATGTGGCTTCCTAAGTGGGCATTTCTCCTCACTATTTTTAACAGTGGCTGGATAATTCATTTTTAAAATTTTTTGAGGGGTCATGCTGCTTTGAAATGCAGCAATACTACAGGTCCAAATATAAAGAAAATGTTGGTTTATAACAGTCATTTGTTTCTTCACAATAGACCAAAGTGGCTCAAGGTCATGCTGTTGAATTTTTGGGGGCATTTTGCTGTGACATGCAGCATACTACAGGTCCCTATTCTAAAAATGTTGTTTTCTAACAACATTTGTTCTTCACAATTGACCATAGTGGCTCAAGGGTCATGCGTTGAAATTTTGGGGGCATTTTGCTGTGACATGCAGCTATAACGACAAGGTCCTATTCTAAAAAATGTTTGTTTCTAACAGACATTTGTTCTTCACAATTGTCAAGATGGCTCAAGGGTGATGCACGTTGCTGTCTGAAACAGAATAGGTAGGACACTGTTATGGACACATATTGCAAAATGACTTGTTTTTTGGCAAGATCTTTAACATAGCTATCAATCCTGTTTTGAACAACCCATTTAATACAATGAAAAAAAGAGTAACAAAGGACATGGTGGGATTCCATCCTATTTTAAAAATGTTTTTTCTAGATTAAAATACTAAAAATCTTGGCATGTACAAAATAGCTGTTAAAAAAAATTCTCTGAATTTGTACAAGGGAGGTACAGGAAAACATGACAGATGTAGTTATTCAGAGGACAAGTAGTATGTAGCACGGACATAGAACATACTACAGAGACCATTTCCACCAGCACTTTGCGTAAAATGAGAAAAAGAAATGCCAAGATAAAGGGCACCTGTGTAACAGAGCGTTAACCACCTTATATCCGATGAATGTCTCAATTGGACCAAACTCATACGGATGGGCCAAGCGCTACCCAGGTATTGACCTGTGTACAGAAGAAAGGCTGGAGTTCTCACACTTCCGCTCCGCACTCTGCCTTCAGCACACAGTTTTCGTTGCCTGATCATCAGTGCATTTTAAACCTGTGAGTTAATAATGACGGACGCCAGCCTGCTTTCACCGCACCCACTGTAACTCCGCCCTGGTCAGCAGTGGCCCAGACAGGAATAGTCAATTTCCAGATCAACTAAAATGGTGGTTGGAAAGACTCCTTTTTCCGGCACTTTTTAATGTGGGGGTTCATGCAGGTTTGGGGCTCATGCTGGGGCCCAGACAATAGTCAATGTCCATGAAACTAAAATTGTGGTTGAAAACTCCTTTTTCCGGCACTTTTTTAAATGTGGGGGTCATGCAGTTTTGGGGCTCATTCTGTGAGCCCAGGACATATAGTCAATGTCCTTGAAACTAAAATGGAGGTTGAAAACTCCTTTTTCCGCACTTTTTAAATGTGGGGACATGAGTTTGGGCTCATGCAGTGCCCAGTCAGGTATATCAATGTCCAGTTCAACTGAAAAGGTGGTAGAAAGACTCCTTTTTTCCGGCACTTTTAAATGTGGGGGTCAAGCAGGTTTGGGCTCATGTTGTTCCAGACAGGTATAGTCAATGTCCAGTTCAACTAAAATGGTGTTGAAAGACTCTTTTTCCGTCACTTTGTTTAAATGTGGGGGTCATGCAGTTTGGGGCTCCTGCTGGTGCCCAGACAGGTATAGTCAATGTCCAGTGAAACTAAAATGGTGTTGAAAAGACTCCTTTTTCCGCACTTTTTAAATGTGTGGTCATGCAGTTTGGGGCTTATGCTGTGGCCCAGGACAGGTATAAGTCAATGTCCAGTTTCAACTAAAACATGGTGGTTGAAAGACTCCTTTTTCCGCACTAATTTAAATGTGGGGGTCATGCGTTTGGGGCTCAAGCTGTGGCCAGAAAGGTATATTCAATGGTACAGTCAACTAAACAATGGTGGTTGAAAGGACTCCTTATTCCGTCACTTTTAAATGTGGGGGTCATGAGTTTTGGGCTCATCTGTGCCCAGGACATGTATAGTCAATGTCCAGTGTAAACTAAAATGGTGTTGAAAGACTCCTTTTTCCGGCATCTTTTTAAATGTGGGGGTCATGCAGGTTTGGGGCTTAATGCGTGGCCCAGACAGGAATAGTCCAATGTCCAGTTCCCACTAAAATGGTGGTTGAAAGACTCCTTTTTCCGCACTTTTTAAATGTGGGGCATGCAGGTTTGGGGCACATGCGGTGGCCCAGGACAGTATAGATCAATGTCAGTTCAACTAAAATGGTGGTATGAAAGACTCCCTTTTTGCGGCACTTTTTTAATGTGGGGTCATGCCAGGTTTGGGCTCATCTGCGTTCCAGACAGGGAGATTCAATGTCCATTTCAAGTAACATGAATGGTTCAAATCTACTGCCTTCTGGCACTTTTTTATTTGTGGGTGATCAGGTATAAGGGTCAGGCTGTGGTACAAGACAGGATAGTAAATGTCTGTGACTTTTTTCTGTGACTTTTATAAACCTAATGTGTTGCTAAATGAGCACGTATCCATTTGACTGTGTGGATGTAATTTCAGCTTCTCCAGCCCTTTGTTTTGGGTGTAATAATTAAAGGTGTTGTTGCTCCTCCAATAGACATTAATGTCATACGCGAAATCGATGCTCACTATCGAAAAACCTTATCGATAGCGGCCGACCTATCGAACTATCGATCGATCTTCGATAGCAATCTCCTGTTGGTGCTGGTTGTCCTCGGAGACGGTGGACGGCTGAAGCGGAGGCAGCTCCCTGATCATGACTCCTGAGAAACGGCAGCTGAGAGCGCTTAGTGGTGGCGAGAGGAAGGAGGAGGTAGAGACAGAGGGTGTGACAGTGGTTGGAAGCCCGGCATCGTGTGGTCTTTTTGGCCAAGGTGTTCCACCTTTTCAACTCCATGCATTCGCTGTATGTGACTAGACATTTGTGTGGTGTTAAACACCTAAGATTCGTCCTCTACTGATGCAATTACGCAAAGGCGGCATATGACATCCGCTGGGTGAATCAAGCTGCTCGAAAAAGGCCCATCTTGAGAGGTCCTGACCTTTTCGACCGCGATAAGCGAGGATCTGTGTTTCTTCTGCGACCGCCCCTCTCCTTTTTCAGGCGGGACACATACGACACTACCTCCACGACTTCCTCCTCGTCCAGTGATGAATCGTTCGCCTGAAAAGACCACTTGGATCCGTATGTCGTACATCATCATCATCAAGAGAGTGACTTCGTCGCCTGACATTTCTGTCATCCAGTAGCTGTGTGCTAAAAGCAAGAGCAATGTAAGGCGTTGCCGACCGCCCAGGATTTTTGCCGATTGACCGGCTTTCCTTCTCCTCCTCTGATGGCATCAGAACTAGGTGTCAAGCAGACAAAATCATCCTATTTGCCTCTTGATCTTTTGGAATGCCATCAGACCACAACCGCATTTTGTCATCAAAGAGGTCTTCAAAAATGGATTATCCACCATGGTGGGTAACACGAGTTTGACATTGGGATGCCTTCGCTTCATGTTGTACGGATGCTGACGATATGATGACGACATTTGTGCCTGACTGGGAGGGGGACGAGGATGTAAGACTGCTTGATGCAGGTTTGGCATTAACCACAGAAGAACAGATTAGGTGACGCTGTTCGTTACTGAATTCACAGGCCCTGACCCAGCGATGACAGGCCTGACTCCTGCAACCGACGATCTCTGGCTTGCGTGTTGTACAGCCAGCCACTGGAAGGAACTACCTTTTTCTCGTACCTCAACCTCCATGACCTACACCCCTCTTTTGTCGCTTACCACCTTGCAGTTCCTCCATGTTCAAAAGATTAAAATTTAAGAAATATGGAAGAAGGTTTTGACAGTCTCTTATTAAAAGACGGCAAATCACAGCTATTCTTAATTCCCTCAATTTCCTACAGCCAACTAGATTAGAACTTGAAATGTTTCTAGCGAATTCCTGTGAAATACGTTGGTTTTTGCACCAATGAAATACACCAACAGTTAATTACAAAATTCTGGGGGGAAAAAAAAAAAAAAAAAAAGAAAAAAATAAATTTTCAAATTAAAGTACAAGGTGGGGGCTCTTTGAACAAACTGGGCCGCACCAAAAGTAAAAAAAACACCTATTTGAATGTATACGGATAATAAAAGGTGGTTTTGGACCTATGAAATTCACCTGCAATAACTACTAATTTCTGTATCCTAATGTAATGTAACAAGGTGGGTCATTGAACAAAAATGGCATGCGCCCAGAGGAAAAAAAAAAAAAAACAAATTAAATTGTGTAAGGATAATGAAAGTGGTTTTTTACACCTATGAAATACACCTGCAGTGACTAGAAAGGTTTCTGAATCCTATGTAAGTACAAAGTGGTCCTTGAACAAAACTGGGCTGTGCCAAAGTAAAAAACACGTAATTAAATTGTGTACAGATAATAATAGTTTTTAGCACCTATGAAATACAACAGCAATTACTAGCAAATTTCTGTATGGTAATATAAGATGGGTCTTTCAACAAAAATGGACTGCGCCAAAGTGAATAAAAAACGAATTAAATTGTGTACGTATAATAAAAGGTAGTTTTTGAACATATGAAATACACAAACTGTGACTAGAAAAGTTCTGTATCCTATTGTAAGTACAACGAGGGTCTTTGAACAAAACTTGGGCTGCGCCAAAGTGAAAAACATGTTAATTAAATTGATGTACTGATAATAATAGTGGTTTTTTGCACCTATGAAATACAGCAGCAATTACTAGCAAATTTCCTGTATGGTAATATAAAGTACAAGTTGGTCTTTTCAACAAAAATGGCCTGCGCAAAAGTGAAAAAAAACCTAATTAAATTGTGTATGGATAATAAAAGGTGGTTTTGCACCTATGAAATACACCTGCGCTTACTAGAAAGGTTCTCTATCCTATTGTAAGTACAAAGTGGGTCATGGAACAAAACTGGCCTATGCCAAAGTGAAAAAAAACTTATTAAATTGTTTATGGATAATATAAGGTGGTTTTTGCACCAATGAAATACACCAACAGTAACTACAAAATTTTTGTATTCAAATTTAAGTACAAAGTGGGTCTTTGAACAAAACTGAGCTGCACCAAAGTAAAAAAACACCTATTTGAAATGTATATGGATAATAAAAGGTGGGTTTTGCACCTATGAAATACACCTGCAATTACTAGCAAATTTCTGAATCCTAATGTAAGTACAAGGTGAGTCTGAACAAAAATGGCGTGCGCCAAAGTGAAAAAAACCTAATTAAATTGTGTAAGGATTATAAAAGGTGTTTTTTGCACCTATGAAATACACCTGCAGTGACTAGAAAGTTTCTGTATTCTATTGTAAGTACAAAGTGGGTCTTTGAACAAAACTGGGCTGCGCCAAAGTGAAAAACACGTAATTAAATTATGTACTGATAATAATAGGTGGTTTGTGCACCTATGAAATATAGCAGCAATTACTAGCAAATTTCTGTATGGTAATATAAGTACAAGTGGGGTCTTTCAACAAAAATGGCCTACGCCAAAGTGAAAAAACCTAATTAAATTGTGCATGGATAATAAAAGGTGGTTTTTGCACCTATGAAATACACCTGCGGTGACTAGAAAGGTTCTCTATCCTATTGTAAGTACAAAGTGGGTCTTTGAACAAAACCGGCCTGTTCCAAAGTGAAAAACACGTAATTAAATTGTGTACGGATAATAATAGGTGGTTTTTGCACCTATGAAATACAACAGCAATTACTAGCAAATTTGTCTATGGTAATATAAGTACAAGATGGGTCTTTCAAGCAAAATGCCCTGCGCCAAAGGGAAAAAAAAACTAATTAAATTGTGTACGGATAATAAAAGGTGGTTTTTGCACCTATGAAATACACCTGCAGTGACTAGAAAGGTTCTGTATCCTATTGTAAGTACAAAGTGGGTCTTTGAACAAAACTGGCCTGCACAAAAGTGAAAAAAACATAATTAAATCGTGTACGGATAATAAAAGGTGGGTTTTGCACCTGCAGTTACTAGAAAAGTTCTGCATCCTATATAAGTACAGGCTGCACAAATACAAGGTACTATTTCACCAAAAACTGGCCAAAAACTGGTAATAAAAAGCCATTTCAATGCAGGGTCAAAGCAATCTGGACTGCACAATATACACTCTCCTTTCAAAAGCCTGCCTGCCTGTCTGTGTTCGCATCTCCCCCTCCCCCCGCTCCCCTCTCGCCCCGCGGCTGTACAGCAGTAGATGCTTCTTTCAAAGTCTCAGCCTAACTAACTAAAAACTGAAATTCTCTAATCTACCTATGTTCTAATGTTCACAGCTAAAAGCATAGTTGTCTCTGTGAACAAAGAGATCTGTGTCGCTGAGCTGTATTGAGGAGAAAGCTGACACACATACTAACACACTGATGCTGAACAGGAAGGGCTGTTCTATGTAAAACAAAGTCATGTGATTTTTCCAGCCTATCACAACCATACACATCACAGTCATGACGTCGCACACCCAGCTCACCCTGCTCTAGACCCTAAGCTGATTTTCTGGCTGCCAAAATGACAGGAAGCGCCGAAAATGGCACGATATTAATAGATTATGCGCAGATTCTTACCTAAATTATCGCGTGATTGGAAAATTCCGATCAACATAAAACCGTGCCGATTTCAACTTTGTCGATTATAATCGCTCAACACTAGTGTTAATTTATGGTTCTGTGGCTCTTTCGGTTAGACATCACTGCCGGTTAATATGACATTAACCCCTTAACGACATTGGGCATACTGGTACATGCTATTGTCAGTAAGGAGCTATGTAGCAATCTCGCTTCATTGGCACATGCTGTTTCTGACACATGCCAGAAACAGCATGAAATGGAGCTGGCTCCGTTCCATGCAGTGTTATCCTCAAGATGCGGCAGCAGCATCTAAGTAAATGAAAAACGGTGCCACACACCATTTCTCACTTCGATAAGGACCCTCACAGCGAGATTGTAGGGTACCAGTTGGTTTACATGATGGAGGGAAGTTTTGTGAATGCTTCTATTGCTGCCATGTTTTCCATTTTAATACAACCTGTCCTAAGAAGGAAGCAGAAAAACTACCATCTTTGTACACCTAATTGCATTGCTTATACTGTAGATTTAGGTTTATTCACCGATAGCCTTTTTAGGTTTCTACGAACAGAGGACAGTGCTGGATTGATTGTGTTAGCAAAATACTTAAAAGAGTATTTATTAGAATATACAGGAAGACGCGTTTCGTGCATTTATGCACTTCATCAAGTTCCATAAATCGCAGCCAACAAAAGACCATTTAATATCCTTTTGAAAGAACCGCGGCAGGATGTGCACGTGAGCTGACACGTGTCAGCCCATTAGGTTTTCTCTATGTTATTTAAAATCTAATACATTTAATTCACAATAATAAAATAACATATATAACTAGACCTTAAAACTTAGAATTATCTTACTTGGATTACTAATTATCAGTATTAAGTGTACCTAATTAATTTTACTCTGAACAAAGTGTATAACTGAGATTATTGCTATGTGTACTAGATGGTGATAAAGTACTTATTGCTCTGTATAGCTTACTGACTAGCAACATAAGTTGCTAGTAAATGTAACTTTGTAATGTCATATAGTTACAGTGAAATACAGTTTTTAAATAGTTATAAAGAGAAAAATAGACTAGTATAGGGATTTCATTCATTCTACTTCTCTTCTTGTTCAACATAGAATTATTTTCGCTGGACAAAAATATATATTTCAATGTATCAATTCAGTAATCTCATTAAGACCATATGGATTTAAACTTTGAAGGCGGTAAATCCAGAATATTTCACGTTTTATTAATGTTTCATATCTGTTATTTATATGCTCATGTATCTGATCTATAATTATTAGTGAAACTGATTTTTCATCCCCATTATGTGCCTCTGATATATGACGTGAGACACTATGCAGTTGGTATTGTTTTCTTATATTTAAGCGATGATTGTTTATCCTTTTATTAGTTTGTTGTGTTTTTCCGACCTATATATTGTTCACCGCATGGGCATTGTAATAAATAAATGACATATGAGCTGTTGCAGTTTAGATTATATTTCAAAGAACAAAACCACGGTATCACTCCTCTTATGTATTGCTAGGGGGAATACCCTAAAAGATAAACAGATATCGAGCCCCCTGGATATACCAAGAAAATTACAAACTACAAATCCACAAAAAGGGTATAAATCCTAGAAGACAATAAAACCTAACTTTTACTTATAGTAGATAAAATATGTAAATATCATAAAGTGTCAAAAAATATTATCTACAAAATCTACCTCCTAACAGTGAACTAGACTACCTAACCAAATTATGGGGTGTTCGCCCTGATAAGGGCGTCCCCACACACGTGCCTAAACTATCCTTACCCTACATGAGATAAATCATTAATACCCCAAAATTATATATATCAAACAGAGATAATGATAAATGACATGAAATATGAGGATATACTATATGAGATGAAATTATGATAAAGTACTAAATGTACATCTGATTATCCCAATCGAGCTTACCTCCGACGCGTTTCCCCCTAAAGATTGCCAGGGTTCGTCAGGGAAAAAGGGGACAGTGTACATATACCATAAGACACTAAAAAAGTCACAAAAACTCACGGCCCTTTTGGTAGGAAATGGAGAGTCAATGTGACAGGTATATGATGCGGAGTCCTGCGATAAGAAGCCAAGGATCCCCCAAAACTATGATAGCCATAAAAGATAGTCTATGACATCATATACTTGTCACATTGACTCTCCATTTCCTACCAAAAGGGCCGTGAGTTTTTGTGACTTTTTCTAAGTGTCTTATGGTATATGTACACTGTCCCTTTTTCCCTGATGAATTGTGGCAATCTTTGGGGGGAAACGCGTTGGAGGTAAGCTTGATTGGGATAATCAGATGTACATTGAGTACTTTATCGTAATTTCATCTCATATAGTGTATCCTCATATTTTATGTCATTTATCATTATCTCTGTTTGATATATATAATTTTGGGGTATTAATGATTTATCTCATGTAGGGTAAGGATAGTTTAGGCACGTGTGTGGGGACACCCTTATCAGGGCGAACACCCCATAATTTGGTTAGGTAGTCTAGTTCACTGGTAGGAGTTAGATTTTGTAGGTAATGTTTTGACATCTTTTGATATTTACATATTTTATCTAGTATAAGTAAAAGTTAAGTTTTCTTGTATTCTAGGATTTATACCCTTTTGTGGATTTGTAGATTATACAGTCATATGAAAAAGTTTGGGCACCCCTATTAATCTTAATCATTTTTAGTTCTAAATATTTGGGTGTTTGCAATAGCCATTTCAATTTGATATATCTAATAACTGATAGACACAGTAATATTTCCCGATTGAAATGAGGTTTATTGTACTAACACAAAATATGCATTAAACCAAATTTTGACTGGTGCAAAAATTTGGGTACCCTTATCATTTTATTGATTTGAATACTCCTAACTACTTTTTACTGACTTTCTGAAGCACAACATTGGTTTTGTAACCTCATTGAGCTTTGAACTTCATAGCCAGGTGTATCCAATGATGAGAAAAGGTATTTAAGATGGCCAATTGCAAGTTGTTCTCCTATTTGAATCTCCTGTGAAGAGTGGCATCATGGGCTCCTCAAAACAACTCTGAAATGATCTGAAAACAAAGATTGTTCAACATAGTTGTTCAGGGGAAGGATACAAAAAGTTGTCTCAGAGATTTAACCTGTCAGTTTCCACTGTGAGGAACATAGTAAGGAAATGGAAGACCACAGGGACAGTTCTCGTTAAGCCCAGAAGTGGCAGGCCAAGAAAAATATCAGAAAGGCAGAGAAGAAGAATGGTGAGAACAGTCAAGGACAATCCACAGACCACCTCCAAAGAGCTGCTGCATCATCTTGCTGCAGATGGTGTCACTGTGCATCGGTCAACAATACAGCACACTTTGCACAAGGAGAAGCTGTATGGGAAAGTGATGCGAAAGAAGCCGTTTCTGAAAGCACGCCACAAACAGAGTCGCCTGAGGTATGCAAAAGCACATATGGACAAGCCAGCTTCATTTTGGAAGAAGCTCCTGTGGACTGATGAAACAAAGATTGAGTTGTTTGGTCATACAAAAAGGCGTTATGCATGGCGTCCCAAAAACACAGCATTCCAAGCAAAACACTTGCTACCCACTGTAAAATTTGGTGGAGGCTCCATCATGCTTTGGGGCTGTGTGGCCAATGCCGGAAACCGGGAATCTTGATAAAGTTGAGGGTCGCAAGGATTCAACTCAGTATCAGCAGATTCATCAGAATAATGTACAATAATCAGAGATGAATTTGAAGTTACGCCGGGGATGGATATTTCAGCAAGACAATGATCCCAAACACCGCTCCAAATCTACTCAGGCATTCATGCAGAGGAACAATTACAATGTTCTGGAATGGCCATCCCAGTCTCCAGACCTGAATATTATTAAACATCTGTGGGATACTTTGAAGTGGGCTGTCCATGCTCGGTGACCATCAAACTTAACTGAACTTGAATTGTTTAAAGAGGAATGGTCAAAAATACCTTCATCCAGGATCCAGGAACTGATTAAAAGCTACAGGAAGCGACTAGAGGCTGTTATTTTTGCAAACGGAGGATCTACTAAATATTAATGTCACTTTTCTGTTGGGGTGCCCATACTTTTGCACCGGTCAAATTTTGGTTTAATGCATATTGCACATTTTGTGTTAGTAAAATAAACCTCATTTCAATCCGGAAATATTACTGTGTCCATCAGTTATTAGATATATCAAATTGAAATGGCTGTTGCAAACACCCAAATATTTAGAACAAAAATGATTACGATTAATAGGGGTGCCTAAACTTTTTCATATTACTGTATTTCATTAAAAATTTATCTTGTGTATTTGTGGAAGAAAAATGTGTGGCCCATGGACAATCATAGCACAGATTAAGCATTGTTTTTTTTATTACAAATCTATTATAATCTAAACTGGAAAAGCTCATGTCTCAGTTATTTATTACAATGTCCATGTGGTGAACAATATATAGGTCGGAAAACACAACAAACTAATAAAAGGATGAACAATCATCGCCTAAATGTAAGAAACAATACCAACTACATAGTGTCTCACGTCATATATCTGAGGCACATAATGGGGATGAAAAATCAGTTTCACTAATAATTATAGATCAGATACATGAGCATATAAATAACAGATATGAAACATTAATAAAACATGAAATGTTCAGGATTTACTGCCTTCAAAGTTTAAATCCAAATTTTCTTAATGAGATTACTGAATTGATACACTGAAATATATATTTTTGTCTAGCGAAAATAATTCTATGAAGAATAAGAAGAGAAATAGAATGAATGAAATCCCTATACTAGTCTATTTTTCTCTTTATAGCTATTTAAAATCTATATTACACTGTAACTATATGACATTACAAAGTTACATTTAGTAGCAACATATAAGTTGCCAATTATATTATATCAGCAGCAAAGGGAAAGTCAGAGAGAGGAAGCTCCCTCTGTCTCCATTGCCACTCTGACAGTGCGATCGCTGGGTGTCAGTGGCTTCAAACAAAGGCTTTAGGGTTGCCTGTGAAGTCACCCTGGCTGGGCATGGTTATTGACAGATGCCAATAGAAACCAGTACAGTGATGTACTGCTATATATTGTACCAGCGATTTAAAAAATCGTTGAGTCAAGTCCCCTGTGAGAACAAGTGAAAACAATGTAAAAGTGAAAAAAAGTGTAAAAAAAAAAAAGGAAAACACACATACAAAAAAATACAAGTAAAACATGTACACCACCCTTTCTCCATTGCAAATGCCTATAGCTCAAAAAATATCACGTGCGTAACGACATAACCTAGTCTATAAATCTGTCATATTATTTAACCCACATGACGAACACTGTAATGAAAAAAAAAAATGAAAGATTTGCAATTTTTGCTCCTCCACAACATATTAAATGGAATAAAAAGCTAACAAAAAGTCATGTAAATGCCAAAGTGATATCAGTCAAAATGTCAGAAAAAAAATCCTTACACATCTCCGTGTACGGGAAAAAAAAATTATGCTATCACTAGAAAGCGATGTATAAATACACAGAAAGTGCTACAGCATAAAAAACTGTATAAATTAGGAAGTGCTATAATTGTATTAAACCGCAGTGTAAAACTAACATTATTTATACTGCCCATGAGCACCATAAAAATCACAAAAACACACTACCAGTATTGCTGTATTGGGTTCATCCTGCCTCCTAAAAAGGGGTTTAAAGGCGAAAAAAGTCATGTCCCACTTTAAATGGTATAAATGAAAAATATTCCCCTACCCAGATCCTTACACAAAAAAAAATAAAGCTATGGCTCTTAGTCTGTGGCAATGCAAAAGCATGTTTTCTTTTTTTAAATAAAAGTGTTCATATGTGTAAAAGCAGTAAAACATAAAAAGTATATAAATTGAGTATTGCTGTAATCATATACCAACTGGACTTATATACCAACCTCAAAGGGGACCTATATACCAACCTCCTGGAGGCCCTATATACCAATCTACCAGGAGGACCTATATACTAACCTGTCAGAGGGATTTATATTAGGGATGAGCGATATTATCGACAAAAGTTGAAATCAGCACGATTTTTAGGCTGATCAGAAATTGCCGATCACACGGTATTTTAGGTGACAATCTTACAGATAATCTATTACTTCCGTGCCATTTTCAGCGTTTCCTGTCATTTTGGCGGCCAGCCAATCAGCTCCGAGGATAGAGGGGGGTGAGGAGGATGTACAACGTCATCCCTTTGTGGTGTATGGATCTCATTGGCTGCAAAAATCACGTGACCTCGTTTTATCTATGCTGCTGCATTTCCTGTTTGAGCCCCTACTCTGTCTATCACACTTCACAGCAGGACGTGTCTCTCAGTGTTTAAACCAGTAGCTGTTCTAACAGCTCTGATAGTCACTTCTAATACAAGAAACCATCCACCTACAGCTTAGAATAGATTTAGATTAGAGAATTGCCCTTCTTATTTAGTTAGAGAATGTTTTAAGGATATCTACTGGTTTGTGTAGCCGTGGGGTTGCGGGGGGTAGGGAGGCGGTGGCAGCAGGAGTGGCTTTTGAAACAAAGGGAGATATTTTTCAGCTCAGTGTGTTCTGTGATTTTCAATAGAAAAAGAATTGTTTTCTACCACTTTTTTGGCCAGCAGACCTTTGCTAGCAGTTGAAATTGTCCTTGTGTGCGAAGGCTGCCATATTAATCCATATAATATTTAAATATTCTCATTGCAGTCCGTGCGTCTGTTTGGCGTAAAGAGTCCAGTTGTACGAATATTGTGTTCTACAAATTTCCTTGTAAATTACGCTTGTAGTCAGAGGTGCGAAGGCTGACATATTACTCTATAAAATATTTGTAGCGGGTGGTCCCACTCCTCGGCCCGCGGGCTGCGGGCGCACCTGTGGCCGCCCCCCCCCGAGTGCCTGCCGGTGTCGGGTGGCGCCGCTGGCCGCGGGACGGGCTGTGGGTCCACTCGCCCTGGAGACTCACCTGACTGCGTTCCTGACATGTCCGCCCCCTCTGTTGGCCGTGGCGCGCGCGCCTGCTCCCTAGGTCGCGTGCGCGTTCGTTCTTGTAAATTTAAAGGGCCAGCGCCCCGGTAATTGGCTAATTGCCGGGCGCTTCCCCTATTTATGGTTTCGCTCCATGGTCATTCCTTGCTGGATCTATGTAGAAAAAGCGTTTTTTAAGTTTGTTCTTGCCTTGCCGTGTACCAGACCTCTTGCTATGTTTCTTGACTCCGAACCTCTGCCGCCTGCCCTGACCTTCGTGCCTGCTCACGACTACGATTCTTGGCTTAGGATTCTGTACCTCACTGCACCTCGGCCGCCACGTCAGGGGTAGTGACCTGGTAGAATCCCGCCGCAGCAAGTCCATCCCACTTTGCGGCGGACTCTGGTGAAAACCGGGACCGACTTAGACTCTGCTCCCTGGCGCGGTTGTTGCCATCGCTTGAGGTGGTCCAGTGGATCCACTACCTAGCGGCTACAGTTAGATCCAGCCATGGATCCCGCCAAGGTGCCCCTGCCAAGTCTTGTGGATCTTACGACCATTGTTGCCCAACAGTCGCAGCAGATCGTGCAACAAGCACAGCAATTGGGTCAGCTTTCCGTCATGATGCGTCAACTCCTGCCGTCCCAGCAGCAGCAACCTGCCTCGTCGCCGGTGATTCCAACACCCCCGGCCGTCCCGCTGGCAACCGTGGGTCCAAAGCTTCGCCTTCCTCTACCTTCCAAGTTCGACGGGGACTCGAAGCTTTGCAGAGGATTTATCACGCAGTGCTCCATGCACGTGGAGCTGATGGCCGACCAGTTTCCCACTGAAAGGTCGAAAGTAGCGTTCGTGGTGAGCCTGGGCGACACCTCTTTGGGACCAGAATGACCCTGTGACTGCAGACCTACAGGTTTTCCTCACTGAATTCCGCAGCGTTTTCGAGAAGCCTGTGCGAGCGTCTTCTGAACCTACGTCAGGGGGACTCCTCCATAGGAGATTATGCAGTCCAATTCCGCACCCTTGCCTCCAAGCTGTCGTGGAATGACTCCGCTCTTTGCGCCACATTTAAGAAGGGCCTGTCGAGCAGAGTAAAGGACGAACGTGCAGCTAGAGATCTCCCATCTTCTTTGAGCGAACTTATCCATCTGGCCACTCGCACAGACATGCATTTCACGGAGAGACAGCAGGAGCTCCGCCAGGAGCGTGACTCGGCACAACCTCGCCGTCTACCTCGTCTGGCTCCTGTGTTCCAGAAATCTCCGCTGCCCCCTCCACAGGTTTCCACCGAAGAACCCATGCAGGTGGACCGGAAACACTTGTCGGAGTTAGAGCTGTCCCGCCGCCGGATGGAGAACCTCTGCCTCTACTGCGCCAGTCCGGACCATTTCCGTAGGAGTTGTCCGCAGCGTCCTCAGCATTCGGAAATGCTCGCACCTAGGTGCCGTAGGAGAGGCGTCCCTAGGTGCTCAGTCTTTCTCTCCACGACTGATGTTGCCAGTGGAGGTAACGATGGATGCTGGCCTATCTCTTCGGGTTCCTGCTTTCCTGGACTCCTGCTCCACCGGGAACTTCATTCATGCCTCCCTGGTGTCTCGTTATCGCTTGCCAGTGATCCGTCTGGAGAAGCCGTTGCTTATCTCTTACGTCAGTGGGGAGCTTCTTAGCGACTCCATTCAGTTCATAACTCGGCCAGTGACCTCCCGTGTAGGGGTCCTACACACGGAGAAGATCTCTTTTCATGTCCTGCCTCGCGCTTCTTCGGCGATCCTGTTGGGGCTACCCTGGCTGCAACGTCACGCCCCTACGCTTGATTGGAAGACAGGCAAAGTCCTGCGTTGGGGATCGGAGTGCCAGGACCTCTGTTTGGTGGCACCACGCCCGGTGTTTATCTCTCCTCCCCAGTCGTCCGTCAAGCCTCTATCAGGTCTGCCAGCGGAGTACCAGGATTTTGGAGATGTATTCTCGGAGAAACAGGCTGAGAAGCTACCACCCCATCAGCCGTATGACTGTCCCATAGACCTCCTCCCCGGAACCAGCCCCCCCACGGGGTAGGGTCTACCCTCTGTCTGTGCCCGAGACTCAGGCCATGTCGGCCTACATTCAGGAGAATTTACTGAAAGGTTTCATACGCAAGTCCTCCTCTCCAGTCGGTGCTGGATTCTTCTTCATCCAGAAAAAAGACGTCTCTCTTCGTCCGTGTATTGATTACAGAGGGCTAAACAAGATCACGGTGAAGAATCGCTACCCTCTACCCCTGATATCTGAGCTCTTTGATCGTCTCCGTGGAGCCAAGGTGTTTACCAAATTGGACCTACATAGAGCCTATAACCTCATCAGAATTCGAGAGGGGGACGAGTGGAAAACAGCCTTCAACACGCGTTACGGGCATTTCGAGTATCTCGTGATGCCGGTTGGGCTATGCAATGCCCCAGCCGTAGTTCAGGAGTTCGTCAATGACGTATTCAGGGACTTGCTGTACACCTGCGTCATAGTATATCTGGTCGATATCCTGATTTTTTCCCCTGACATACAGACTCATCGGGTACAAGTACGCCAGGTTCTGCGACATCTGTGGAACAATCGACTGTATGCCAAGCTGGAGAAGTGTCAGTTCCACCGGCCAGCCTTCCTTTCCTTGGGTACATAGTCTCCGATCGAGGTCTGCAGATGGACCCAGCTAAACTCTCTGCGATTCAGCAGTGGCCACAACCTGTCGGTCTACGGGTGATACAACGCTTCCTGGGATTCACCAACTACTACCGGCAATTCATTCTCCATTTCTCTACGCTGGTGGCTCCTATCGTGGCTATCACCCGAAAGAAAGCTAATTTGAAATGTTGGCCTCCGACTGCCGAGGAAGCATTCTCCCAATTAAAGACAGCGTTTTCCTCAGCACTAGTGTTGAGCGATTACGTTGACCATCGACATCGGTCGATGGTCGATAGTCGACCATCATCGACAAGATAGTCGATAGTGAGTGGTTGATTATGAGCGATGACCATTAAAGTCTATGGGAGAGCAACAACACCTTCATTCTTACACCCAAACTGGGCTGGAGAAGCTGGAATTAACATCCACAACAGTCAAATGGATACATGCTACATCTTAGGCAACACACTTTGGTTATAAAAGCCACAGAAAAAAAAACACACAACATTCACTATCCCTGTCTTGTACCACAGCATGACCCTTAAACCTGCATCACCCACAAATAAAAAGTGCCAGAAGGCAGTTTTGATTTGAACCATCCATCTTACTTGAACTGGACATTGAATATCCCTGTCCTGGAACGCAGCATGAGCCCCAAACCTGCATGACCCCCAGATTTAAAATTGCCGGAAAAAGGAGACTTTCAACCACCATTTTAGTTGAACTGGGCATTGACTATACATGTCCTGGCCCCAGCATGACCCCAAACCTGCATGACCCCCAGATTCAAAAGTGCCAGAAAAAGGAGTCTTTCAACCACCATTTTAGTTGAACTGGACATTGACTATACCTGTCCTGGGCCACAGCATGAACCCCAAACCTGCATGACCCCCACATTTAAAAAGTGCCGGAAAAAGGAGTCTTCCAACCACCATTTTAGTATCACTGGACATTGACTATACCTGTCCTGGGCCACAGCATGAGCCCCAAACCTGCATGACCCCACTTTTAAAAAGTGCCGGAAAAAGGAGTCTTTAAACCCACCATTTTAGTTCACTGGACATTGACTATACCTGTCCTGGGCCACAGCATGAGCCCCAAACCTGCATGACCCCAGATTAAAAAGTGCCGGAAAAAGGAGTCTTTCAACCACCATTTAGTTGAACTTGACATTGACTATACCTGTCCTGGACCGCAATATGACCATTAAACCTGTCTGACCCCCAATTAAAAAGTGCCGGGAAAAAGGAGTCTTTCAACCACCATTTAGTTGAACTGGACATTAATTATATCTGTCCTGTACCGGGCCAGAATGGCCATTAAACCTTGTTTTGACCCACAGATTAAAATGTGCGGAAATAGGAGTCTTTCAACCACCATTTTAGTTCACTGACATATCTGTACCTGTCCGGGGTAGCGCTTGCCCCTCCGTATGAGTGCGGACCAATTGAGCTTCACTTGGAAATACTGGTGGTTAACGCTCCTGTTCCACCCAGGTGCCCTTTATCTTGGCATTCTTTTGCTTATTTTACTCAACGTGCTGGAGGAAATTGTCTCTGTACTTTGTTCTCTGTCCGTGCTCCATTCTCCATGTCCTCTGAATAACCTACATCTGGTCAAGTTTTCCTGTACCTCCTTGTACAATTCAGAGGAATATTTATACCCGCTATTTTGTACATGCAAGTTTTTTAGTAGTTTAATTCTAGAAAACACATTTTTAAATAGGATGGAATCCCACCAGTCTTTGTTTCTCTTTTTTAATTGTATTAAATGGGTTGTCTCAAAACAGGATTGATAGCTATGTTAAAGATCTTGCAAAAACAAGTCATTTGCAATATTGTGTCCATTAACAGTGTCCTACCTATATCCTGTTTTCTGACAGCACCATCACCCTTGAGCCACTCTTGACAATTGTGAAGAACAAATGTCTGTTAGAAACAACATTTTTTTATAATAGGACCTGTAGAATAGCTGCATTTCAAAGCAAAATGCCCCCAAAAATTCAAAGCATGACCCTTGAGCCATTTTGGACAATTGTGAAGAACAAATGTCTGCTAGAAACAACATTTTTTTATAATAGGAGTTGTAGTATTGCTGCATTTCAAAGCAGCATGACCCAAAAAATTATAAAAATGACTTCTCAGCCACTGTTAAAAAATTGTGAGGGAGAAATGCCACTTAGAAGCCACATTTCAGTTACAAAGGACCATAATTATAGCTGTATCTCACAGCAACATGACCCAAAAAATTATAAATATGACTTCTCAGCCACTATTAAAAATTGTGAGGGGAAAATGCCACTTAGAAGCCACATTTCTGTTCCAAAGGACCATAATTATAGCTGTATCTCACAGCAACATGACCTCAAAACCATTGACAATGCGAAAACTTCTAAGATAAAGTGAGTAAATGGAATACGGTGTTGTCATGAAACCTTGCTGTCTTTTACAGTCTCCTAACAGCAAAACCAGCAAAATGAACTGATGGGAAAAGAGAATAAAAATTGCAGTAAGAAATTATCATTTTAAAAAAAGTTTTCAAGAGGACCATTTCGTTTGAAGAGGAATGTGAAGTACACCGGCAACTAATCGGTGACCTCGGCAATTGGGGCCACAACATCATCAGAGATCCATGCCTGATTCATCTTGATGAAAGTCAAACGATCCACATTATCTGTGGAAAGCCGGATGCGTTTGTCTGTAATGACTCCTCCAGCTGTGCTGAAGGTCCGCTCAGATATGACGCTGGCTGCTGGGCAGGACAACACCTCTATGGCGTTTCGAGCGAGCTCAGGCCATTCGTCCCTTTTGGATACCCAGAAAGTCTATTGCGGGCCGGAACACATCCAAAAACATCCCGGGGTTGAGACGCAGATAGTCGTGCACCATGATCTTAAGCTGGTCTCTGTGTGTTGGATGTGTGCCCTGCATTGCATGCGTTGGTGAGGTGGTAAATAAAGATTGCCAGAGGTCACCCATTAGGCTTCTGCCACCTTGTCTGCTGCTGCTGCTGCCGCTACGGCTACTTGGCACTCTACTGCTGTCACGTCGCTGATGTTGTTCCACCGTGACATTTGAAGAACGTGAAGCAGACGCAACAGATGTCTCCAGTTGATCAATCAGCAAGGACTCCATTTCCTGCATTTTACTCTCTATTTGGGTGGGTGGAAGGAAAGTGCTGATTTTTGTTTTGTACCGGGATCCAGGAGGGTGGCCACCCAGTAACTGTTGTTCATTTTGATGGCCTTAATGCGAGGATCATGTTGGAGGAAATGGAGCATCCAAGCACTCATGGAGAAATGGAGCCTTGATATCCCACGCCTCCGCGTCGACCGGCACGAGCAAACTGAGCTTCCTCCTCTTCCTCCTCCGCCTAAAAATTACCGCCAAGCTCTTTCCAAGGCAGGGACGTCGGTAACGTCGGTGTCTAGGAATACCTCCTCCTCCTCCTCCTCCTCCTCCGCTGCCTCCGGCCCAGCTTTAACACAGCCCTGACTTCCCTGAGATGATGCACCCTGAGAGCTGATTACGCCACCTTGCACTAGCTCTGGACCCCGAACCACTGCCTAATGAAGACCAATAAAATTTCCCTGAAACTGTCGGGCCTTCGGGATTTGACAGAGAGAGAGGCTCCGTGGTCCGCATTCTGGTGTCGTCCCCTCCTCCGTCGCTGGCGGGACCTGATGTTTCAGATGTCCAACGATCGTTCCAGAACTAAGATCACCACAATGCTCATGTGGCAAGGGCATTGTCCGCACTGACCATTTTTGGGGGCTTCTTCCAAAACTGGCAAGGATGGTGCAGAGCTCTTTCACCTGCCTCCACTCTCGGTTTGGTCAAAACCCCGAGGTCCGCACCGTGCTTGTCAGGCCATGTGTCACTTCGTACTGCATAACGGCATTGCGCGGCTGCCACAATCGTGGAGCATTTTGGGGGGTGGAATTCAGCGTTTTGCCAGGGTCAAAATTTGAGCGGTTGCCCGGGGAGGCCGAGCGGGAGGTGCAAGCACCCCAGGGGGGAAACGAAGCGGGTTGCGAGCGGCGGAAGGGCAAACCCTTAGACTTCGGGGCCCCCCTCAGTGGGCCCCACCCCCGACCCGGGTAGCTCTTTAAAAATTTTTCGGGACACAAGGTTCATGACTATGTTGGGGCGATTTTTATGGGACAAAGTTGAAACCTGAAAGGGTTTTTTGGTGATCGAAATTTCCAGATCATGCAAAAATTTAAGGTTTAAAAATTCTGGGGGGATATCTTTTAAAGTTTCGCGCCTTTTTCGGCGTTTCCCCTGAAAATTTTGGGGGCCCAACAAATCAGTTTTACAAAATAGGCAGGGTGACAGGGTGTGTGCGCCCGTCATGACTGGGATGTGTATGGTTGCGATTGGCGGGAAAAAAACCCACATGACCTCTTTTTTAATAGAACCCCGGTTTCCTGTTTCAAGCCTCTTTTTTTGGGTCTTTTCAGGTCTCATAGGGAAAAGGACCTGCGCTTCCCTTTGGGGGCCCAAAAACAGTCAGCGAAATTAGTCTATTTCTGCACAGAGAAACCTCTACTATTAGTTTGTGATCCTTTTTTTAGTTAGATTAGAGATTTGAAGATTTTAGTAGTTAGCTAGGAATTTTAAAGCTTAAACCCTACCGCTGAAAAATTCACGGGGGTGGGAGCGGGGGGGGGCCCCCGGGCAACACAGAAAGCTTATTATAAAAAACCACTGGTTTAAATTTCACCAAGATTAGTGTAGACTTTGTAGTGGAAATTTTTTAAATATTAAAGTTTGCTTTGAAATTTTTCCGGGACTTTTGGGCAGCCTGAACTTATTTTTGGATAAAAATCTTTTTCTAGTAACTGCAGGTCTCTTTGTTAGATGAAAAACTCCATTTTTTATTATCATATTACATTTCAGATAGGTGTTCCCTTTTCAATTTTTTCCCAAATTTCACCTGTGGGGCTGTTGATATATCCCACCTTGCAAATTTTAAAATTTCAACCCGCAATCTTTTTAGTCAGCACAGGTTGTTTTTGTCCCCAAAAAAACCCTGGGATCCCTACCCAAAAAAATCAGTTACGTGTTTTTTGACTTTTGGCCGGGCCCCCCCCCAGCCCTTGTTCCCTTGACCCAGCAAACTAGTAAATCTTAAAACAGCATTCTTTATTCACCACAGGGGAATTGAAAAGGGGCAAAAAAAAACCGTTTATTATTTCAAAAAATAACAGTTTTCGTTTTTTTTTTGACTTTTTCGCACCCAGCCCCTGTTCATTGACCGAGCTCTACGTAAATTTTTTAAAACAGCAATTCAAAATCACCCCAGGGGAATTTAAAGGTGCAAAAAATTTCCCCTTTATTATATCAAAAAATAACAGTTTTTCGTGTTTTTTTTCTTTTGCCCCACCCCGCATTGTTCATTGACGCAGCATCCCAAAGTAACTTTAAAAAAGCAATTCTAAAATTTTACCACAGGTGGGAAATTTTAAGGTGCAAAAAAATATCGTTTATTTACGAAACATAACAGTTACGTTTTTTTTGACTTTTGACACCCACTTTTTTCAATTTACCGGGGGGGCATCTACGTAAATCTTTAAAAAAACAACTCTAATATTCACCACAGGGAATTTAAAAGGTTTCAAAAAATAACTTTTTATTAAAACCAAAACATAACAGGTTTTTTGTTTTTTGACTTTTTTCGCACCCGCATTGTTTTTTGACGCAGCATTAGAAAAACTTTTAAAAAAGCAATTCTTTATTTACCACAGGTGAATTGAAAAGGGGCAAAAAAATACCCTTTATTATACCAAAAATAACATTTGTGTTTTTTGACTTTTTTCGCACCCCGCAATTTTTCAATTTACCAGCCCTCTACGTAAATCTTAAAAAAAGCAATTCTATATTCACCACAGGTGAATTGAAAAGGGGCAAAAAATACCGGGTTTTTTTAAAAACCAAAAAATAACAGATCTGTTTTTTTAAAATTTTTCCCAGTAGATTTGTTTTATAGACACCCTTTCAGTGAAAAATTTTAATCCAGCAAAATTTTTTTTTGTTTAGAGGGATTTGAGAAAAAG
>JAODAL010055662.1:0-23806 GCA_025379985.1 Phyllomedusa bahiana
TGTTTAAAATTTTTTCCTTGTTCTGCTCATATGTCAGTAAGTGAATGCCACCACACTTCAAAAACATAAATTTCTAGAAAAAACCCCTAAATATGTTAGTAAATATTGATGAAAATCATCCCGGGATAAAAAATACATAATTTACATATAAAAAATAAGTACCCTCAAATAATAGTGCACTACAAGGAGTATTCTCAAATTAATAGTGCCATGAAAATAGTTTCCTAAAACTAGTGCCAAATTAGTGTCCATAAAAACAGTAACACAAAATTCTGTAAGTTATTTTCCCCAAAATTGACCAAAAAAAATGCGTACCTTATGGTCCTGTAAATGTCCACAGTAAAGAGCTTCATAAAGTTGTTTTTTCCCAATAAAAAAGCAGTACAACTGTCCCCTCCTTGCCCGGAAAAAATAGCCCAATAATACAGATGTAGAAGTGCGGCATCTAAAATGCGCTTAAAAGGCCATTAAGTACCCCTAGGTCCCCCGAAGTTTAGTGTAAATTGTGGTGATAATAAGGGGCCTTTAAATGCAAACTTGTGACTAACAGGGGCCCCAATACAGTGAGTGAAGTAAGTATTGAACATGTCAACAATATACTAAGTTAATATATTTCTAAAGGTGCTATTGACATCAAATTTAGCCAGCAGTGTTTTTTGCCGACCCATGGCTAACCCTTGGCACTTTCACTTTTACCATAGTACCCAACGCACCAGAGGTACTGGGAAGAACCAGGTTACAATCAGAAGCAGATCGTCTAATGTGATGATCTGCCACTGGGGTGGCTGCAGGCTGGTATTTTAAAGACAGGTTGTGTCCAATATCCATGGAGCTTCCCTTCCTGATGGTACCAGCCTGCAGCTGCCAGTTTTATCTTGGCTGGTCATGAAAATGTGGGTACCCCGTGTTGTTTTATTCATTTATTAAAAATCCAATAAATAATTTATTTCAGAACAATCCAAGGTAAAACTGGAGGTGGCTAATCAATCAGGTGGAAAGGTCCTGGATTTTGGGGGCCCCCCCCATAAAAATACTTGCCCCAGTCGCCAATTAACCCCTTTCACGACCTGGCCGACCTACGTCCAGGTCGTTTGGGGGTTAGCACTGGACGAGGGATACGCCCTGGAAATCTCCGGCCACGAAAAAAAAAGTTGGGGACGGGGGAATTTGGGCTCTGTTTTGAAGCAGACCGTCTTCCTCACTCCCCCAGGCCGCACGATCCCAGCCTGCCCCCGGCGATCCTGCCATGGGTTCAAATCAGAACACCCAATGGGGCATTTTAAAAATTGGGCCCGACGTGCTGCGGCGCCCCAAGCGATCGATGGTGATTGGTGCTGTTAGGGAGACCAATCACCCCCGGAGAAAAGGGGCTTGGTGTGGTTCCCCCCGCCCCTTGGGTGGATTGGCCGGTAGTGCCGACCGGCCAATCGCACCCATTGCGCGCCTTTGTAAGACGACACCGCCCTGCGCCGCCTTTTCCGTTCAGGAAGAGCGAGCAGGCGGGTGCCCTGCTGTTGCCCTGCCCCTGGTGGTTAGTGGCTAAAAAAATCCAGTAGATCGTTTCATTGGTACCCATTTTTTGGGTTTTGTTGTGCCCCCCCTTGGGGAGCCTTTTTGGGTCCTCCTTTGGTGGTGTAGTGGCTGAATGAGTGTCTTGCGTTGAAGACGACAGTTTTCGTTCCGTCCTTGATTGTTATGTTTTTCAAATCGCTTTTTTTTTAGGGGACGGGCTTTTTTTTTTTTCCTTTTTTTTTTTAAATCCTTTTTTCATCCTTTTTTTTTACATTTTTTTTTTTTTAATTTTTTTTGCGCACTGGTTACGGCAATAGCTGCGTAGCCACTGCTCTCATCAGCGCTGATTAGTGACGTATCGCTAATCAGGTCTGTTTTTTTTTTTGCAGGGGTGTTATTTTTTTATTTTTTTTTTAGCGCTTTGGTTACGCCAATAGCTGTGAAACCCATGCTCCATAGCGTGTTTAGTGAGATCGCTAATCGGCGTCTGATTTTTTTTTTTTGCAGTGGGGTATTTTTTTTTTTTTGACCCGAACTGTGCGCCCTGGATGCTGAGTGCTGACAGTGTTTTACTCATGATCACATCCAACTTTTTTTGTTAGAAAGGGTTAATTTTTTTAGTGTTTGCTGCCCCGAGCACTAACAGTGACACACGTCACTGATTTACGCTCATTTTTTTGCAAGAACGTTTTCTTTTTTGGGGGGGTTTTTAAAAAATTGAATTAATTTTTTTTTTTTGTTTCAAGAAACGAACGCTTCATAATTTTTTTTGACGCCCTTTAAAATTTTTTGGGGGGTTTGGGTTTTTTTTTTTACAGCCCTTTTTTTTTGATTTACTTTTTTTTTTTTTTTATAATTTTTTTTTTTTTTTTTGTAAAAAAAGTTAAATTCCAAAACACAAGTTAAAGCACAACACCCCCCCGACACAAAACACGTGTTAAAGCCCTACATTTACACGCCCCTTCTAAATAAAAAAAAATGTAGTCTTCCGAGCGTATCAGGGGAGGAGGCGTACGCTTCCGGGCCCCGAGGGACGAGTCCGCGTGTTGGACGAGGGTTTAGGGTTGTAGTCCGAATTCCGGTCCTCCTCGCTGGAGGGCCCCCTCCGTAACCCCCCCGTAGGCAGAAGAGGCCCCCCCAAAAGTGTGACCCCATATGGACTCCCGCCCCAGATAATTCCAGAAAAAAATCCCGACTTTGTGGCCACCCCTGGAGTCCGTATCGACCTACAGGCCTCACTGAAATAGTTTTTTTTAAAAAAAAGTTTTTTTTCTCTGAGGATCGGTTTAGGTTCATGGTGGCACAGAAAAACCTCTTGCCACATTTTTTGGCCCTAAAACCCCACGTCCTCATTTCAATGGACCCCCGTAGATCTGCAGAGATGATGCCCTTTTGGGGCCTTTTCTGCACAGGGCATGGAAGAACCCCGAGGTCCGGAAATTTGGAGTGTGAATATTTTATAGCATCCATTTTCCGCAGTAATGCCCCGGGAAGCTTTTTAACAAATCCCGAAAATTTTCTTACGAGAAAAATCCCTGTGCCCACCCCGTGACGCCCCCACTATGACCGCTTATAAAAATTCGCCTTTTATTCCCATTTTCAGTGCCAAATTTTTCAGGGGGTCTATCCCCCGGGAAAAAATGCTTTTGTGTAGATGAGTCCCCTCCACTTCAAGGGCAGGCTAAAATTTCGCCAGTACCTGCCCAGAAAAAGGCACGATACGGGGTTAAAATTTACAAGCTTTGTGAGAGTCCTCCGGGTACATTACAGCTTAGAGTTTAGAAGGGAAAGGCAGCCAAATTGGCCCCTGAATGCCCCCTTCCCAAAGATTAGGGAAAAATAGTTGGGATTTGGTGCACCATGTGGAAAAAGGTTAACCTCTACGTGGATAACTTTTACCCCAGCATTCCACTTTTCAAGCCCCTCGGTGCAGGCGTACAGCAGCCTGCGGCCAGTGAAAAAAACCAAAAGGGGATCCCAAAACCTTTGGGCGCAATTGCCCCCAAGGGCAAAAGCGGTCCCAATCCAGTGGTGCCCTCTTTTTGGTAAAATACAAGGATAAGAGGAACGTCCTTGTTAATCCACCGTCACGGCCCCCAGCATCCCCCTGCCCTGACGAGGTACCAGTGGTACATCGCCCACAAACCGACTGTTTTCTGGTTTTAAAAATCGGTACAGGGGGGGGTAGACCTGTCGGCCCAGGTCCAACGAAAGACCATAGTGTGGTACAAAAAGTGGGTGCCATTGTGAAATTTGGCGATGAAAACGCTTTTGTTTTTTCCGTTTCAGCCAACAGGGAGTTTTTACCTTCCAAGAGACGGTAAATAAAGGCGCTTGTTTTTGGGAACCAGGGGGGGGCCCAGCACTTCGGGTTTTTCCCCCCTATTGTACCGGTCAGCATTTCCCCAATGAAACCCCCCTCCCCCGGAAAAAAGGGTAGGAAAAAAAAAGAGCAGAGTTTGCACAGAAGGGGAATCCGAAAAGTACAACTTATCATTGCAAACCTGCCCTGACAAGCCCGGCCCCTTTCATAAAAAGAATGTTTCAAATTGTACCACCGTCTATGGGTTACTAGTTTTGGGGTTCTTTTATATTTTTTTTTTTATTTGCACCATTCCCCGAAACACAACCTTTTCCCAAAAGATTTTTGTGCGGTTACATGGCCTCCCGGAAAATGTCAGTTTTTTCATTTTTTTTCTTTGAATGCACAATATGGCGAATAATTTTATAAACATGTTGTTTAAATTTGAATTACACCCCTTAAAAGTTTCCCTTTGGGGGTTACGTTCTAAAGTGGGGTCACTTTTGGGTGTTTTATAATTTATTTCACTCACAGCATGTCAATTTCAGGACATGCTGTGTATTTCAGCAAACTGGCCTGTCGGTGCGATAATTGCCATGTTTTCATGGCGTTTTCAGGGGCAGCCCCAAAATTTTTGGGGTGCATGTGGGGTGTCCATAGAAGGGGGGGGAAAATGGAAAAAAATTGGGTATTGTTTTTTAATTTTGCGAAAGGCTGCCCCCGTTATTGTGCAGTAAAAATGGCGAATTTGCAAATGTCATTTTTCTTTTTTTCCTTTCTTAGATAGTAATGTCTGTGAATTAATTTTATGAAAAAACCCCGTCGTTCAAAATTTGATTACACCCTTAAAATGTTCCCCTTTGGGGGTTGCGTTCTAAAAGTGGGGGGCATTTTGGGTGTTTTTATTTTTTTTCACTCAAGCTTACAAATTTTCAGGACTGCTGTGTATTTCAGAAACAGGTCTGTCGTGCGCTAATTTTCATGTTCTCTCCCCTGGGTGTTTTAGGGGCAGCCAAAATTTTAGGGTGACTGTGGGGTGTCCCTAGAACGGGGGGACATGGCGAAAATTGGGTATCTGATTTTTTCAATTTTGCGCAAGGCGTGCCGCTGTTATTTGCAGTAAGATGGCAATTACCCTAATGTCGTTTGCAAATTTTTTTTCCTTTTCTTATGATTTGTAATGTTGAATTAATTTTATGAAACCCTGTTGTTCAAAATTTGAATTACACCCCCCAAAATTTTTCCCTTGGGGGTTTTACGTTTTTAAAATGGGTACTTTGGGTGTTTTATAATTTTTTTTACTACGATGTACAATTGAGGAATGCTGTGTATTTCACAAAATAGGGGTGTGTGTGATAATTGCTATATTCCCTTTCCCTGGCGTTTTTCGGGGGCAGCCCCAAAATTTAGGGTGAATGGGGGTGTCCCTAGAAACGGGGGGGGAATGGCAAAAAAATTTGGGGTTTGATTTTTAATTTTTGGGAAAGGGGTGCCGTGTTATTGTGCAGTAAAGGCGAATTATGTAAATGTCAGTTTTTCATTTTTTGCCTTTCTTATGCTAGTAAAGTCTTGAATTTAATTTTTTTAAAACCTTCTGTTAAAATTTGAATTACACCCCTTAAAAAGTTCCTTAGGGGTGTACGTTTTTAAAATGGGGTCAATTTTTGGGGTTTTTAAATTTTTTTTCACTACGCATGTACAAAATTTTCAGGACATGCGTGTATTTCAGCAAATAGGGGTGTCGTGCGCAAAATTTCCCTTTTTCTCTAATGGGGTGTTTTAGGGGGGGCCAAATTCAGGGTAAGGGGGTGTCCCCAAATGGGGAGCATGGCAGAAAAATTGAAATCTAATTTTTTTTTGCGCAAGGGGTTGCCGTGTTATTTTTAAAAGGGATGGAATAAATAAGGGTAATTGTGATTTTCCCTTATACTCTAAATGCATTTCATAAAAAATACCTCTGGTCCAAAGCAAAACTAACCCCTAGATGAATTCGTGAGGGGTGTAGTTTCCCAAAAAGGGGTCAAAATTTGGGGGGGTTTTTTTCTGTTCTGGAATTGGGGGGGGGGTTTCAAAAGCAACATAGGGCCCCCACCCGTCCATCTTATTTTGCTTTCCAAAGCCAAAAAGCACTCCCTTCCCCCCTAAGACTCACCCCCTCTCCATATATTTTTTTGACCACATTGGGGTAGTGCCTTACTCGGAAAAAATTGGGGAACAGGTTTTGTGGTGCTTTTTTTCCCCTCCTTTTTTGTGAAAATGAAAAAATTTTGATTAATTTGCAATTTTCTGGAAAAATTGTAATTTTTTTATTTCACAAACCGGATTCCCAAAAATTTTGGAAAACCGTGTGGTCAAAAGGCCCCTATCCCTAGATGAATTTGGGGGGTTTTTAGTTTCCAAAAGGGGTCAATTTGGGGTATTTTTTCCTTTCTGGAAAATTGGGGGGGTTACAAATGCAAAAATGAGGGCCCCCAGCCTCCAGCTTATTTTGCACTCCCACAGCCCAAAAGGGGCTCTTTTTCCCTTTAAGATCACCACGTCCCCGTAAATTTTTTTTGACCAATATGGGGTATTGCCTTACTCGGAATAAAATTGGGGAAAAAAAGGGGTTTTTTGGTGCCTTCCCCCCCCCTCCCCCCTTGTTTTGTGAAAAAAAAAATTCAAAAAATTTTTGCAATTTTCGGGAAAAAAATTTTAAAATTTTCATTTTTACAACCGGGTTCCAGAAATTTCTGTGAAAAACCTGTGTGGGCCAAAAGGCACGCTATACCCCCGATGAATTCATTTGGGGTTGTATTTCCAAAATGGGGCAATGGGGTATTTTTTTTTCCCTTTGGGAAATTGGGGGGGGTCACAAAAGCAAAATGAGGGCCTCCAGCCCGCCAGTTTTTTTGCACGCCAAAGAAAAAACGCTTTCCCCTTTAAACTCCCATGTCCCCGTATTTTTTTTGACCACTTTGGGGTATGCCTTACCGGAAGAAAAGGGCACGGATTTTTGGGGGGCTTTTCCCTTCCTTTTTTTTTGGAAAATGAAAAATTTTAGATTAATTTTTGCAAATTTTTTGGAAAAAAATTTTAATTTTTCTTTTCAAACCGGGTTCCAGAAAATTTCTGGGAAAAACCTGTGGGGTCAAAAGGCAGCTATACCCCCAGTGAATTCATTGAGGGGTGTAGTTTCCAAAAAGGGGGAATTTGGGGTATTTTTTTCCTTTTGGAACTTGGGGGGCTACAAAAGCAAAATTTAGGGCCTCCAGTCAGCCGCTTATTTTGCACTCCCCCAAACCCAAAAGGGTCCTTCCCCTTTTAAGACTCCCACGGCCCCCGTATATGTTTTTTGAAACCAATATGGGGTATTGCCCTTTCTCGGAAAAAATTGGGCAAAGGTTTTGGGGTGCTTTTCCCCCTCTTTTTTTTGAAAATGAAAATTTCAATTAAATTTTGCAATTTTTTTGAAAAAATTGTAATTTTTACATTTTCACAAAAGGATTTTCCCAAAAATTTTGTGAAAAACCTGGGGGTCAAATTGCAACTTACCCCCCAGTGAAAACTTGAGGGGTATGTTTCCCAAAAAGAGGGCAAATTTTGGGGTATTTTTTTCCGTTCGGAACTTGGGGGGGTCTACAAAGAACATGAGGGCCCCAGCCAGTCCAGCTTTTTTTGCAGCCCCAAAACAAAATGCGCTCCCTTCCCCTTTTAAATACAGTGCCCCGTATATGTTTTTTTTACCACAAAGGGGTACTGCCTTACTCGGAAAAATTGGGCAAAGGATTTGGGGTTTTTTGCCCCCCCCTTTTTTTTTGAAAATGAAAAAATTTTAGATTAATTGTGCAATTTTCTGGAAAAAATAGTAATTTTTCATTTCACAAAGGGGGTTCCAGAAATTTTGTGAAAACCCGTGGGGGCAAAAGGCAACCCCATACCCCTAGAGAATTCATTGGGGGTTTTAGTTTCCAAAATGGGGTCAATTGGGGTATTTTTTTTTCCCTTTTGAAAATTGGGGGGGTCTCAAATGCAACATGAGGGCCTCCACCAGTCCAGCTTATTTTTCAGCCAAAGCCAAATAGCGCTCCTTCCCTTTTAAAACTCACCATGTGCCCGTATATGTTTTTGACCCTATGGGGTATGCTTTTCGGAAGAAATTGGGAACATTTTTTTGGGGTGCTTTTCCCCCCCTTTTTTTGTGAAAATGAAAAATTTTCGATTTAATTTTGCAATTTTTTTGGAAAAATTGTAATTTTTTATTTTTACAACCCGGATTCCAGAAATTTCTGTGAAAAACCTGTGGGGGGCAAAAGGCAACTATACCCCAGTGAATTAAATTGAGGGTGTTTTAAAATGGGGTCTTTTGGGTATTTTTTTTCCGTTCTGGAACTTGGGGGGGGCTACAAATGCAATGAGGGCCTCCAGCCGTCCAGCTTATTTTGCACGCCAAAACCCAAAAAGCGCTCATTCCCTTCTAAGAATACCAAGGGGCCCTATATGTTTTTGACCCATATGGGGTAATGCCTTACCCGAAGAAATTGGGGGAACGGGGTTTGGGGTGCTTTTCCCCTCCTTTTTTTGGAAAATGAAAAATTTTAGATTAATTGTGAAAAATTTTCTGGAAAAATTTTTTTTTTCATTTTACAAACCCGGGTTTAGAAATTTCTTGAAAAACCCGTGGGTAAAAAAACTCATACACCCCTTGATGAATTCCTTGAGGGGTGTAGTTTTTTTATAATGTGTCTTTTAGGGGGGTTTTTTGTTTTTAGCACCTTTGGGGGGTTTTGCAAACCCGATATGGTACCTATACAAAGTCATAATTAAATGATAGCGCCCCAAAATCCAGTTGGGCCCCATCAATTTGAGGCCTGTGGTTGGTCATATAACAATTGGGGGACATTAATTTTTCTGAAAAAAGCAGGTTAGGGGGAAACTTTTTTTGGTTTTTTTTTTCTATTAAAAAATAAATTCCCTGAAAAATAGATTGAAATAGAAAATTGGCCAAAAAAATGAAATTTAGTAATTTTTACCCAACCCCTTTCCATTTTTCCTGTTAAACACCCAAAGGGGTTTAAAAGACTTTGAAGTGTGTTTTAAATATTTGAAGGGGTGTAGTTTCTTGCTGGGGTGATTTATGGGTGTGTTTAATGTAAAGGCCCGTCAATTTACATTTCAAGAAGTGGTCCTAAAAAAAACTGTGTTTTTTAATTTTCTTGAAAATTTTTTAAAATTTTTTTAAAATTTTAAGCCTCCTAACGTCCCATAAAATATTTAAAAATTTTTAAAAAAAAATTTGCCAACATATAGAAAAATTGGTAGATGCTATTTATAAACTATTTTGTGGGTATTACTGTCTGGTTAGAAGGGGACTTTTTGAAAATTTACAAATTTTTTTCCAAAAATTTTACGTTTTTGAAATTTTTCAAAATAAAACGAGCATTGATGGACCAAAATTTTTTACTAACTTAAGGCACAAAATGTCACGAGAAAACAATTTTTGAATCACGTGGATAGGTAAAAGCATTAAAAAGTTATTCTCACATAAAGAGACACAGGTCAGATTTAAAAAATGGGGCTGTGTCAGGAAGGTCAAAACAGGCTGGGTCCTTAAGGGGTTAATGAACTATCACATTAGGGTGTCCAGTTATGGTGGTAACCCGGCTCTTCAAAGTTCCCCTGATGTGTTGTGTACTGGAGAAATAGTAAGAGGGTGATTGCTGACACCAAGCCCCAGTGCTAGTAATGGAGAGGCATCTGTCAGACGCCTTCATTATTAGCAGCCGATTAAATAGTAAAAATAAAAAACAAAAAACAACCACTTTATTTAAATACTCCCCAACACCAGCCCTTGTTGACCAGTTTACTAATGAAATCGTTCCAACCCTGGCCCAGCATAGTCCAAAGGGGAAACCTTATTACACTGAGCCAATATATGTGGATTGGTAATAACCACCAGATCATGAAAATAGGATTTGACATCAAAATCAAATTGGATCACAGTAAAAAAGTGAATGTTATTAAAATATACCTTTTATTAGGACAATTTAAAAAGAAAAATCAAAGCTTCCCCTACTATAGCCTATGAATTAAACCCTACCTATGCAGGGCTATCGCCTGAGAAGGGCGGCCCAATACTGGAACCTCCTACCCAACCCTAGAACACCCTACCCAAATAACGGCGGGGCCAGGGAACCAATAACAACATGATTTGTACGTTATTACTAATCTAGTGGCACAAAGTGGATGAACAAAAGCAGAATTTAAAGGGGATTTGACACAATCTCATTTCATACCTCCTGCATTCAGCTCTTCCTCTGTGTGCCCAGAAGGGGGCGTGTGTGATTTGATTGAATTGCATATCATGTGACCCTGCAGGATGACATCACCATGCCTTTCCTCTCTTTAGTCAAAGAAAGGTCTATTAATGTAGAGAACTGTAAGTAGCTACATTGTAGCTCAGAGGTAAAGCTTTTGCCTCCAGGCACAAGGGTCCTCGGTTCAAATCCCTGCAGGAACCAAACCTGTGTTGTTTTATTTCTCTTTATCAATGCACAGACCTAATTGAAGTTTCTTTTTTTAATTTATTTGCACTTTTTGACTAATTAATAAGGAGTACAGAGGACAGGAGTAAAATGACAGCACCTGGGGTTTGAACACTCAGTAGCTGCTTGAGAGGAGAGGTGATGTCTGAACATGTGCGACCAGGATTGAAAAGCTCTCAGCCCTGGTCATATCCCCTGGAAACGAGCTGTAAACAATGGATCACTAAAGGAGCAGCTAAAACAAAAACGGTCCTGAATTTTTTAATAATGATGAATTGTAAAAATATTTATTATTTAATTTACAAACTTCCCACGTCAATTTTACTTGGCAAAACCCCTTTAGGAAAGAAATATCAATACTAAGAAGATTCAATGTACCATGGTATTAGATGGAATACGTAAAACACAGTGGCCAAAAGCCAATAAGAACAAATGGACAACATTTCAACATAAATTGGCAAAGAGCTAAAAGAGACTCAATACTAAACATAAATATACAACACTTTACCATAGATTGGAAGAAAACCAATAAAAACTCCCCAAAAATGTACAATACTTCACCACAAATTGGCAAGAAGTCAAGCCAGACTGCGACGTGTTTCCCCTAATAAATATAAGGGTCATCAGGAAGAATCATGTTAAACAAAGAACAGCTGTTACTATGTAAAACAGCCTAGCCACAAAATCAACATGTATCAATATGGCATAAATGATGAAGTATTGTTGTAACAATAAATGAAGTACCGATTTTTACAGTAACAACAATATGAGATAATAAACTGGTACATATAAATATACGTGAAAAAGCTTTCCTGCATAGGTAGGGTTTAATTCATAGCGTATACTAGGGGAAGCTTTGATTTTCTTTTTAAATTGTCTTAATAAAAGGTATATTTTAATAGGATTCACTTTTCTACTGTGATCTAAATTGGAAAACCTGTAGAAAAATGAAAGACAAACAATATGTTAGTACTAAACACTAACACCTACACCCCCTGTAGACCATACCTGCGGCTGATCTTCTAGGGGTGCAGAGACAGAGCTCAAGCCATGCAATAACATCCTGGTGGTTACAGGCTACAGCACAATGGTCCTTTTCCCCTTGTCCCCACCAAAGAGATTCTGTTTGTAAGTTGTGCCCTGTACCACTCTTTCCCAAGTTGTGTTATGTGGCCAAATGACAACACAACATTCAACCACCACCTATCACTCCTAATCCCCTGCACCTCAACCTATCTTTTCACATTTCCCTTATCTCCTACTATCACCCCATGCAAAGTTTGTACAGAGGTGAATCACAGGTAGGGAGGTTCTGGAAAAATTTGAATTCTAGGATGTTTGTGTGGTAAGTTCTGCAGAGACAAGCTGTGGCCAGGAGAAGTTACGATAGCGGTCTGGACTGGATGGAGAAGAAATGGCAAGTGAAAGACTCATCGGAGAAGATGTCACCGGTAATTTACTTATAGCACCCTGCAGAGCCCCCTGTCTATAACTGGTATCTACCACTATATGGAATGTATGGCGGTGATATTGATAGTGGTGTAATGGTTTAGATTCAGGAACAATTTGGAAGCACCTCCCTGTTTTCCTGAATGAGCCAACAGAAAAGCTAGGTTATGCTGGGTATATGAAAGATATGAAGGCTAGGTTAATACGTTGCATTCAGATTATAGTTAATATTGGAGGTTTTTTTTTAAACTGCAGCAAAACCACAATGCAGTGGCAAAAAATGAAGTCTTACGATGAATGGTACGAGCCCAGCCCAGGGCAGTAAATACTGTGAATACGGCCATGCATGTATGTGATGTCACTCACACTAGTTTCTGATCTTTATTAAATGCAACACGTTATGCACTATTGAATTCTTTTCATTTTATGTCCAGTAAGTAGAACTGACAGATCAGCAATGTGCATGGTTTTTTAATGTAATCATAAAGCACTTGTCACCAGTTGTTGCTATGCTGTGAAGGTGCTATGTGCATTGCATTCATTACCATGACAAGGCGCCTGTGGTTGTACTAAAATTATGACATTGTGATCTGCCAGCTGGCTTTATATGTCCCTGCAGCCAACCACAGAGGCGGCTCTTACATAAACACAACCCCTCCAGACGTGAGTGAGCTCTTTCTGCCCATCTCTCCTTCATATTAACACATTTACTGCTGGTGAGGTCCCGGCTTACACAGATAAAGTCACTCTTACACATTACTCATAAATACATATTTATTGAGACAGTTTGGAAATGTCCAAGCATTATTGACAACAGTATTAAAGTGACCACAGAAGTTTTGAACAAACGATTTGTATCCCATTACAGAGGCGTCTGTGTCCTGGAGATTTTATAATTCTATATAGTCTATACATTGCAGAGAAGTATCAATGACATGGGTAAAACACTGCAGATATTCCTATGTATATATTATCTGTATTCTGTATAGATACATTGATTATACCAAATGCCTTTACGCCCCGTTCAAATCTTTTTCTTTTGTAGCCTCAGTGCATACAAATGTATACTTTGCCCATATTTCAAAAGAGCGTTCTTTTGGATGACATGGAGTAATAAAACTCGCTTGATGTGTTTGCTGCATACACTGAACTAAAAACCAAAATGTCAACATAGCCCTACATAGTTTATGGTCCACAATCAGGACAGGATCGTGAGGAAATGTGTGTTAACAGATTTTAGCTGATGGAAATCTGTTCTCTGACAATTATCTTCACTAGGAGTTTAGAGGTTAATTAATGATCAGGAAGAAATGGTTTGGTGACGGATCTCATATTTAAATCGATGTCTGTAAGCCAGTGATCAACCTGCGGTTGACAGACCTGAGTAACTAGAGACAGCAGCTCTCTCCTGTACACATTGTACCTGATGATATAGAGCAGGGTACCTGGCAAATATGGCCAATATCCATGTAAACCCCATCTCATCTCTGCATATAATTCTATCATAATGCCACAGGTTGATAACTATTTATATAGGACATTTTTGTTTGTATAAGATATTGGTCTTATGTGTGTATTTAAACACTAACATTCTGCTGCATTGGGAACAGTAAATTGTTCCATGTGTTGTCTATATATCAAAGTTGGTTACAAGATTACCATAAACAACTGGCAAACATTCATTTATCCTGGGAAATCACTGTAGCCAATACATCATCCTGATGCTTGACTCATTGAGATAAATGGGCCATTAGACTACAAAAAATGGAGCGTCTGTCATGAGATGATATGGAAATGATCATGGACCCTAATTATACAACAATGCAGACTCATCTCGCCTTCTTGGAATTTTTTATCATCTCAACTTATAATACTATTGTCTTTACATCGGTGAGTTCTAGGGGTTGAATGAGAGGGGAAACATGGATGCTTTCTAAAGAAACATTGTCACGTCTTGCCTCTGGGTTGTGTCTGGAATTGTATCGCAACCTCATTAAGCTGTAGTACTGTCTTGAAAAAAAGTAGCCATGTTCTTAAATACCACGTCTTTAATTCCAGGATTGCAGAAATCAGAACTGCAAATAGGTTATTCTTAATTATTAATAATTACCTAGACATCTAGTACCAATAACGTATCACCCCCTCAAGGGCAGATGAAAATGCTTGAAGACATCTACGGAAGACATCTTGGCTTGCACTGAATACATTTTTAGATGATAGAGATTTAATAATCTATATATATATAGATATATATATATATTATATATTATAATAAATATAACTAAATATACTATTTATATATATATATATATATATATATATATAAATAACGTGGCCAAAATATTCAGTGCAATCCCTTTAAAATGTTAGCATTGATTCCATGGCATGGCTAAGAATCTGTCTCTAATGTTCTCCCATTTCCTTGTGGATGTTTCACTGGCATCTAGCATTTTAGGTTTGATATCTGTGGAAATAAGAGTCATACGGCCTTGTTCACATGCCAAATTTTTCCATTCATCTGTGGCTTAAATCCAAAGTGATAACCTTTTATTTCTGCTGCTGATTATGACTTTATTCAGCATAGATTTTGCCACAATAGTGAATAGGGTAAATCCACATCCCATCTACCCGGAGATTAATCGAAATGGAAACCATATCAATAAGTGTCAGGTCACATTTTTTTCGCAGCATTTCTTTCTCCGTAGAAAAATCTGCATTGTAGTTTTTAATATTCTCATTAAGATATAATGGGGCATGAAATCCTGGGAATTGCACGTGGATTCTGCGCTGAACACTAGATGAAATTCCATCATGTGTTCAAGACCTTGAAGTGAGCCCCTGGATTCGAGAAACATGTCAGAAAATAGCATTGGGGCAGGGAAGACACTGCATTACATTGTCCTACTCCATCCTATGGCAGGTCTATTAAAATATGATCAGCGATCTTGAAATCTCCAAGTTAAAGGTGTACAATGCTTAGAAAAGTCCTGGGTAATCTGCTGGGGTTCCTGATTACTGAATTTCATCTTATCACCTGGCTCTACAACCAGAAGGTAAAAACCCTTTTAAGGTCCTGAAGAGCAAATAGACTTCATGTTCTCTATAGCCTCTTCCATTGACACATACAGTATAATGCACTGTCACTTGCACGGTATTTTAGGCTTAATGCATTAAAAGGCTCCTGAAATAAACTGATTGTCATGGAATCCATTTACTGAATGCAGGGAACAGCAAATGAAAACAAACCTAGAGTAACAGTAAAGGACACAATATGGAAGAGATCACATAAACAATATAAAAATAGCATTATAAGAGTACAAATCATTGAAAATAATAAATTCTGTGGCTGCTTCCCATCTAGTCCTGTATACTGTGGCCTGGTCCTGTAAGATGACTGGAGGTCGGCAAGTCTCTCATTGGCAGAATTTGTTTTTGTACCTCATCCATACAACTGGTGCACAGCTCAGGTTACTGGAGTTGAATAGATTCATGTTCAATGTGCATCTCTGGCTGTAGCGCAGACTGTAAAGGCTCCACTGCCTGAAAAATAATACAACTGATGTAAATCATAATATAATACCTCCACTGCATTATTATTTCATCTAAAGAGCTTTACATCTGTAAGTACATGAGCTAGGACAAAGATAAGAACGAAAATAATCACTAAAGTGGAAACAAATTGGTAAAGCAGGAGAGAAAGCCCTTCCCGTGAGGGCTTGCAATCTACAAGGGAAGGAGAGAAAGATGGTGAGGGACAGACATACTTGTGTGGTAATATACTGTAGTAGTAGGCTGTAGGCTATCTTAAACAGATGCGTTTTCAGGTTACTTTTGTAGGTTTCAAAGGAGGTAGAGAATCTAATGTGTTGGGAAATCTTGAAGGCAGTTGTATGAGGAGCTAACCAAAAGAAAACAGAAGGAGGTTCTGTAAAGATTAGAGATTACATAAGGGGTGGTATTTGGTCACGGTTAACTATATGAACTGAAATTGCTGGGCAGTAGGTAGCCAGTGAAGGGATTGGCCGACAGGAGAGGAGTAATGACAAGAAGTGAGGGTTAACCAAAAAGCAGAGATTGATTAGAGGGCAGAAGGGAGGCCATAGAGAAAGATGTTGCAGTTGCCTAGGTAGGAGATGATGAGGTCATGAAGTTAAATTTTTGTAAGATTAAAGTCAAGAAAAGAGCAGATTTGAGATGTTTCTGAGTGAGGTGTTTAAGGGGCTGTCTCACTACAAGATTTGCTTTTTATGTTAATTATCTTTCAAAAACAAGTCACTTTGCAATATGTGTCCATTAACGGTGTGCTACCTATTCCTAGATATCCCCTCTTGTATGGGCTTAATCAGCTCCTCAGGTTGCTATAGCTACAGACCTGTTCAATCTCTCCTGATAGGCTGCCAGCTATAGCTACAGATCTGGTGTCCTCAGCAGCTTGTCAGTGCAGGCCAAGAGTAGACAGTAAAGCCAGTAAAAATGCCCCCAAATTCAAAATTGAAACCGTTAAAACAGGACTGAGGTAAGATGAATCGATGTAGTGAGACAACCCCTTTAAGGACTTGGATGTGCGATTTAAAGACAGGGCAGATTCAAAGGTTATTCCAAGGCAGCGGACCTGTGGTACTTGGGGAAAAGGTGGGGAGCCAGTAAATGGGGGAATTACAAAATCGGAAAAGGGGGTTTGATTTGGGAAAAGGGGGAAAGATGCTGAGTTTTTTAGAAGGCAGAAGGAGGAGGATGCTCTGGTATCCTGGAAAGCAGAAAGTTTAAAAAGTTTTTGGGTCTCACACATTGATTCTTTTTCCCCCTTTCATTTGGGTTTTTGATTTTTCTTTTTTGGAATTCGGGGGCGTGTTGCCCGGGTTTCCCTATTTGGCTGCAGTGAAGCCGGGTTTTTTTAGCTTTTGGCCAACTAGCGCGGGCCCAGCCTATCGGGGAGAGACCCAAACAGGTCTGTAGTTTATAGGACCTGAGGAGCTAAATTCCAGCCCAAAACCAGGGGGGGGAATTTTCAGAAAGTTGGGACCTTTTAAAAGGAAACCAAAAATTTGCAAAGTGACTTTTTTTTGCAAGATCTTTAACTTAAAAAGCAATCCTTGTAGGGGAAAACCAACCCCTTTAATGCCCTGAGTCTGTAAATTTAGTGTCCTGGGTAAAAATTTGGTTTGTTAAAACCCCTTTGGGGACAATGGCATCCCAGGTTAAAAAGTAAAGAAAAAGGGAAACAAGGCCCCCAGGACTGAGCCTTCAGGGATCTAAACAGAGAAAAGGGGAATGAGAAAGTAAATGGCGTTAAATATTTAATCGTGAAAGTATGGGAAAAACCCAGGAAATTGACAAGTTTGTAATGAAGGGATGAGAAAATTTGTAGTGGAAGGGAAATGGTCCCAAATGTGTCAAAAAGGGGAAAAAAAAAAGTAAAAGGGGTAATGCTTTGGCAGTTCTTCGATTATTAGCAACTTTGGTTTTGGGGGAGTTTCAGTTTGGGGTAGTTGGGGTTTTGAAACCAGAAATTCAGGGACTATGTAAGGAAAGGGAGAAACGTTTTAAAAAAGACTGCTGTTCAACGAGTTTTAGGGTAAGTTCACACGGCTTATCTTGGGGCGCATTTCGCCACGTTTTATCGCAGCGTACTGCTCTCCCAATACCCAGGAAATGCGCCCAAACATTACGGGAATTTCCCCAGTTTTTTCATAGAGAAAATTGGGATTCGTCCTCTCTCTGGGCGTACAAAACGCCGCGCGGGGAGATAAGTGACATGTCTATGGGGCCGGCGGGCTGCTGACCACCCCCCCCACGTCGTGAGAGTACGCGCCGATCAGCGCGACTCTGCGAACACCCGGCGTAATTGCGGGGCGTACAGAATGCCCCACAATTAAGCCGTGTGAACTTACACTTAAGGTGAAATGGGAGCAGGGTGATGGGGTAATAGACAAAAAGAACAGATCACAGAATAGCTTATTTAGATGGATCTGATGACTGCCTGTTTGAAAGAAGAAAGGAATATGCCAGGGGTTAGTGATAGGTAAAAGAGAGAAATTAGGGCTGGGATAATCATAGTAGTAAGGTTAGGGATAAGGTGGGGTATAACTGTATTAAGAGGACAGGTACGATTTGGAGAGAAGGGTGGAAAGCAAGTTTTGGGAGAAGAGCACTGTGCAGATGGGTTGTGGGGACTGTAGGTTGAAGCTCTCTAACGTTGTTGATCTTGTGTTTAAAGTATGTGGCAAGCTGAGATGAGAGATGTGAGAAAGGGCACCAAGGGACAAAGGAGTTAAAAGTGTTAAAAAATTGTTTAGGGTAGTGGGACATGGAGACTTTGAGAGAGTGAAGTACTCCTAGTTGGCAGTAGTTACTGCAGACTTGAAGATGAGGAATGTTTGTATGTAAAAAGTCTTATGTGGAGTGGGATCTCTTCCAGCGCGATCCTGCAACTCTGGTAGCTTCGCTTTAGTTTTTCAGTCATATTGGTGTGTCAACAATGCCTATTGATTGAGTGAGCTTTACTGTGTGTAAGGCTGTGTCTCCACTACACACATTTTCAGTCGCTTTGTCAGTATTTTTCATTTTCTAAAACTGCTGAAAAACGACTGAAAACAGATCCTATAGACTTTAAAGGTGTTGTATCATTTCATTAGATGGTCTTCAGAATAAGGGGACGGTGAAAACAAACAACTTTGCAATTAGATGTCATTAGCAAAGCTGTCTTGTTATCACAGAATTCCTTATCTTCTGTTTACACTGATCTCCAGCGCTGGTTGGATTCCTGCCTTTCACTCAAAGTAAGGGCCCCGGACATTTCACTTCCCCACAGCCAAAAAACAGAAAAAACACTGCGGGGCTCTACAATCGGGAAAAGGCGAAATTGTGTGTCGATCCTCCCTCTCTGACTCAGAGTTGGGGCCATAGCAATTTTTCCTGCAACCCACAAAACACCTGCGCAATTTAAAATCAAAAAAACGCAGTGTCTCAGTGCCTAATTTCCCTGCATGAAGGGGAGACTGTCGTTAAAAGAAAGCTGGACCCGTAAAAATCTCCGCTGTGGAGGAGAAGAGATCAGTGCTCAGTCTAGATTGAATGCAGCCTATGGTATGTATACAGCTCTCACAAAATAAGACTGCATAGGGAGAGACAATTATAATGCTTTGCATGTCTTCAAAAAAAAAGCGCCAAAAAATGCGAAAAAAAGGCAATATGCGCCAAAAACGGTTGTTTTTTCAGCAGCTTTTGACAGGCAGTGGATAAAAAAAAACTTTTTATGAACATTTTTAGGATTTGGTTTTTTGTCCAATGCCGTGTAGACTTAGCCTAAGAGTATGACAGATTGAGAGCTCTGGTGATTGTACATGTGGTGTAGAACATGAACAATACAGTCATGTATCGTCCCTACACACAGGAATTATTATTAGGGCAAATATATAAAGAACAGAGAAGCAGCAAAAAAATATTACATCAGCAAAAATCACTAGAAAATGACAAAATTTTAGAGGGAAAAAGCTTGTCTGCGGTTTTACCCTTAAATAAGCCTTGTACAATTTATAAAATATGGAGTTTTCCCAAAGGTGATAAAGGTTTGCCGACATAGGTTTGTGAAAATGAACAAACCCTTAAACCCCATATCCAGTCTGTTCTGGAGGGTACCAGAAAGCATCCCGAGTGCCCCCGAACACAGAACCCCACAGTTCTTTTGTAATAGGTGGTACCTTTTGTACTTAAAAGACAGTTTTATTATACCCAAGGTCCAAAAAAAAATGGTTAACAAGGTCAAGCCCCGTGCTGGGAATTCCTTCAAATTTTTGGGGGGCGTTTGCTTTTACTTTGGGTTTAATATTTAGCGAAATTTAAAGGTGTTTAAAATTAAATACAAAAAGCAGGTTCAGGTCTGGCATTTTACCGCATTGCGCACTGATAAAAATCTTTATAGTTGACCCGTGTGCTGGGGACTGGGGGTGGTTATTCTTAGCTTAAACAAGGAGTGACTGTATGCTCAATTCTCGGGAATTACACCCCCACTTTCCTTTTTGATGTTTTTTTTCTTAAAAATTTCCATGTGATTCTTTTTAAATAAAAAGGTAGGTCCTTAGGGGTTTTCCTTTTTTAGTTTCCTGTACATTAAGTCCAATAAAAAAAAAAAAAGCAATTCAAACAAATTTTTGATCACAAAAATTTACAAGGAAAAAGTTTACCTGATATAATTATGGATGAATTTGGATAAATTCCCTCTTAAAACTTGATTGGTATATCTCAGGATTCCCCTGATGCCCCTCATCACTAAATAACAAAGCATCTTTGAATGCAATATACAGGGTAGTTAGGGGGTCCCGGATTTTCTTTTTCTTTTTTTTACCCCCTTTTTTCCTTTAAATTTTTCTATCCAGGAGATGAAGCAGTAATCAGTGGATTCATAGCATCTGTCCGAGCGTTGAAAAGGATGGGGGCCCCGGGCCCACTCCACCAAAAAAAAACTTCAGTACATTTTGTTCACTTTGTTTTTTAATTCCCTTGGTTGCATATTGCGGATTCCCCAATCGCGGGTTTTTAGAAATGGGGTATACGCACTGTATAGATACAACAGTAACATACATCACCCCTTAGACTTTCCCTCTTTATGGGATCAATCTTTCACTGAATCACCTATATAATGAAAGCACAGCGTCATACTTTCCTATAAAATGAAAAAAAAAAAAAGGGATGCTGAATTAAAACCTGGGATTTTTTTTTATTATTTTGAGCATCATTTAATTCCCGGGCACTGTACAATTTAAGAGGGTTTTCATAAAATATAGATTTTAAACAAGGTAAATGGGACTAAAAAAATGATACAGAGGGAGAAAGAAAACCCCGCTCGAAGGCTTACAATCTACAAGGGGGGAGAAAAGGGACAGGGAGGGAGGGGCAGACATGTTGTGGGGGACATTTGGCGCAGAGTTATTTAAGGTTGTATGTACCTGAACAGTGGAAAATTTTCGGTTGGTTTTAAAACTAATTGAAGGTGCAGGGGTCTTGATGTGTTTGGGGGAGTGAGTTCCAGAGTTAAAAAGAAAACTCGGGAGAAGTCTTGGGATTGGTTTGTGAGAAGCTGACACGGGGGAGCAAAAAGAATGTCCTGTGGGGAGCGGGGATTTCGTGAGGGGGAAATTTTTCTGGAGTTTGTCCCCCGGGGCCGGCCGCTCCGCCGCCCCCGCCGATTGTTTGGGTCCTAAGCCGCTACCAGTCCCTAAGCTATCGGGTTAGGGCTTAGGAAACCCGGCGGGCCCGGGAGCGGGGGGGGGGGACTAATTGTATGTGCGTCCGGGCCCGGGGCACATACAGTTAGGGTGCTTTTAGCGGAGAAAAGAGCTCCGCGGGGTAATCTGTGGGCCCAAATCCCGGAAAAGGGACCAGCCCAGGCGGGGGCGCGTCATAAAGCTGCCCCGCGCGGGGGCCCTTTGGGGACGTAAAAAAAACCCCTGAAGAAAAACCCGGGAGGGAGCGAACCCCCGACCAGCGGCGGGGAAAAGAGGGCAGGTTTTAAATTCTGTCATTTTCTTAATTTTTTGTCCCTATTCATGCTGGGGGGTTTTACTACTGTTTTAAAGTGCAGGAGGGGGCTATTTTTTCTACTGTTATAAAGTTCAGGGAGGGCAAATTTTCCACTGTTTTATTTTGCAGGGAAAGGGGCCTATTATCTATTGTAAATGTGGGGGGGGGGCTATAATCTACTGTTATATGTTTCAGGGGGGGGTGTTTCTACTGTTATATGGCAGGGGAAGGGGGTATTATCCCACTGTTTATGGGGCAGGGGGGGGCCCATTATCTAAATGTTATATGTGCATGGGGGGCTTATTCTCTTTATATGTACAGGGGGGGGAGCTATTATCTACTTTATAAAAAAGTTGCCCCGGGGTTTGGCTATTATCTACTGTTTAAAGTGCAGGGAGGGGGTTTTTATCTAAAGTTATATGTGCAGGGAGGGGGGTATTATCTATTGGTTATTAAAGTGCAGGGGTGGGGGCTATTATCTATTTTTATATGTGCCGGGAGGGGGCAATAATCTATTGTTTTAAGTTCCCGGGGGGGGGGCCCTTTTTCAAAATGTTATATTTGCAGGGGAAGGGGGGGGGGTATTATTATTGTTTTAAAAAGCAGGGGGGGGCCTTTTATCTATGTTTATATGTTAAGGGAGGGGGGGCTATTTTTCTTTCTGTCATATATGCAGGGAGGGGGGCTAAATTAAACTACTGTCCTATATGCAGGGGGGGGCTATTTAATGTTATTGTGCAGGGGGGGGTATTATCTTTCCGTTATATGTGCAGGGAGGGGGGCTTTTTATTATTTGTTATATTTGGGAGGGGGGCATTATCTAATTTTTATATGTGCAGGGAGGGGGCTGTTTTCTATTTTTATATGTTTCAGGGGGGGCTTTTTATCTACTTTATATGGGCAGGGGGGGGGGGCTATTACTACTGTTTTTATGTGCAGGGGGGGGGCTTTTATTACTGTTATATGGGCGGGGCCCATTATCTACTGTTATATGTGTAGGGGACTATTATCTACTTCCCTTTTTTGGCAGGGAGGGGGGTGCTTTATTACTGTATATTGAGGGGGGGCTATTATTTCTGTTTAATGGGCAGGGAGGGGGGGGGCTTTTATCTTTCGGGTTTTATTTTGCAGTGAGGGGGTTATTTATCCTTTCTGTTAAAATGGGGCAGGGGGGGGCTATTATCTACTGTTATATGTTTTTAGTGAGGGAGTTTTTATCTACTGTTATATGTTTCAGGGGGGCTATTTTTTCTCTGTATATGTGCAGGGAGGGGGGCTATTTTCTACTGTTTTTTGTGCAGTGAGGGATGCTATTTCTACTGTTATATGTGCAGGGAAAGGGGGTATTATCTACTTTAATGTGAAAGGGGGGGGCTTTTTTTATCTACTTTTTATGTTTGGGAGGGAGGGGGGCTTTATCCCATTTTTATTTGTGCAGGGAGGCGGGGGTTTTAATTTTTTATTGTTTTTATGTGCAGGGGGGGGGGCTATTACTACCTCCCCTATGTGCTGTGGGCCTATAAACTATTTATACCTGGTTGGGGGGGCCTAAAACCCCGCCTATATACCTGCTGGGGGGCCTAAACCTCTATATACCCACGGGGGGGTCCATTTTAACCTTCCCATAAAACCTGCTAGGGGACCCATTAAACCTGCCCCCATATACCTGCTGGGGGTTTAATAACCTGCCCCAATTTCCTCTGGGGGACATTTTCAAACTTTCAGACCTACCTTTCTGGGAGATATATAAAGTATATAACCACCTATAAGGATTTTAATTACTGGGGGACCCTTTTTTTCCTTAAATTTGGGGGGCCCCAAAAAAATTTTCTGCGTGTGAAATCGCTAAACAGGGGTTAAGCCGGGGGTTTTTAAGGGCCCCAAGACCCAAATCATTTTAAAGAGTTAGGGAAACGACTCCGCGGACTCCCGGGCGGGTTTTTAAGCCAGTTTTTTAAGGGGCCCCAATCGATTGTTTTAAAACCTTAGGGAATCGATCCGGGGGGCAAAACTGGAAAATTTTAAAGGGAAAAGTGTATGGGGGAGAGGTTTTGGAGAAACCCTTAAAAAGGGTTTTGGTTTTTAACTTTAATTTAATTCGCTGGCAAAGGGAAGCCAAAAACCTCCTTTTTGGAAAATGTCCTGGCCCTGTGGTTTAATTTAAAAACATTTCTGAAAAGGGTTTCCCAAAAATTTTAATCAAAAACAATATAAAAAAAAGCAAAAAGGATTGTGTGGGGGCCCGAGAGCGGGGAACCGATATAGCTATAACATACAGCTGACAACTTGCTTCCAGGGGTGGGAAAAAGCACGCTTTTAAAAAAGGTCAAATTAAAATTTTATATGGGACAAAAAGGGGGGAACTAAAAAAACCATATCCTACCAAAAAAAAACCCCTAGTAAAAATAACATACCGTTATGTGCAAACTAAAAGCAGGCTAACATCAGAAAATGTTTCTGTTTCTGTTTTGGGAAAAAATAAAAAACATGGTCAGAAATT
>JAODAL010055663.1:0-23804 GCA_025379985.1 Phyllomedusa bahiana
AAAGGGGGGACATTCCGAAAAAAACCGTGATTTGTGAACAGGAACCAAAATAAAAAGGGGGGACTAGGGAACCCCACAGATTCTGGTCTGTTTCAAGCGGCCCAAAACCCCCAGGGAACATCTAGGACGGACTTTGGGTGCTGACAATGTTTCTCGGCATCACACCCCCTTCAGACGGGGCCCCCGGAGGGGGGGGGAAAAAAAGAAAAAACGTCCCCACAGGGGGAGGGGTCCCAAAGGAAGCAGGTCTCTTGGAGGAAGTAGAGAACCATGCCCCTCTTAATTCCACAAGCGCGAAAAAGTGATTTACAAATGGATTAATCCTAATGTTAGGATCTCTAAAGCTGGGCTGTCATTACCTCAAGGGGTTGAATTTTTGTATGACTAATAGTTTTGATTATACAAAGTTTCAGATAGATTTAAGAAATCCTTGAGAAAGTTTAAATTTTTATAAAATGTTTCGTATAGCCCAATTTTGTTAGATTTTAAAACTAAGGAAAAAAAACACACTTTTAACAAAATGGGTTTTTGGTAAAGGGATGACTACACCCGGGAAAAGGAGATAGCTGAAAGTCACTGGCTTTTCTTGAGAAGAATTTTTGGGGTTTGGAAAAAGGGGAAAATGAGATTGAGGAAAATTTCAAGAAAAGAAAAACAGTTTACCCCCCCGCGCCCCCCCCCCCCGCCCCGGGCCCACTTTGGGTAATTTTTTTGGGAAACATTGCTGAAAAAAGAAGGGACTGAAAAATCCCAAATAAAATGAACCTCCCCCAAAGAAGAACGGATGCTTAAAGGGGAAAAAAAGCCAATGAGAATATGTATGAAGCCCGCGGACAAAGGGGGGGAACAAGTTTTATAAACGGGTAAACAAAAAAAAGAACAAATCGCCCAAACGGAAAAAAACACTTGGGATCTTTTTTGAGATGGGTGAAGAATTAAAAGAAGAACAAATCATCCCTAAAATCATTTAGGCCTTAAAAAAAACCCCGGGTGAAAATACAATAGTTTTGGAAAAATAAGGAAAAATTTGGTTAAGAATCAGTCCCTATTTGGGAATCCAAATTGGGAATGCTCATTCTGAAAATATAGGAAAAAGAAAAAATATACAGTTTGGCAAAGAGTATAAGGGGAAAAAGGGTTTTTATAATTTTCCTACCCATTTTTTGGTATATGCATTGGTGAAGTGCGGCTTCTACTATATAGAAAACCATGCCGTTTTTTTTAAAAAATTCGGGAACAAATTTTATTCAATTAGAACTGGTAATGGGGGGCCCCCAGGTTTTTGTCCCCCAGCAAAAAATACAGGTAGGGTATTCACAGTTCATTTCAGGGATAGAAAAGTGTGATTTGGATAGAAATGTAGGAGATAGGCATAAAAAATATTGCAGTTAGAGTCCAAATGGATTTGATACGGAAGCACCAGCCTCTAGACGAATGAAGGAAACATCTACTTCATTTTTATAAAGTAAAAATGAATGGTTTAATTTTAACGTAAAAATATGTGTTTTGTCAATTTTAAACATGTTGTCAACTGGTTTTGTCTTAATACTTTCACAGGGAGTTAAATAGATGAATTTCCGCCCTATTCCCCGTAAACCTTTGGGAAAGCGTCGGGGAAATAAAACGGCTGTTGGCTGTTTTTGTGAAATGTCCCAATTCCCTGATTTTATGTTCCAAAAAAGGTTTTTTGCAGAAAAATTTTGGGTGATGCCGTAAAAAATCTTTCTAAAGATTAAAAAAAAAAACACACACATTATTTTGAGCTAAGCTCTTAGAATATTTTGTTAATCTACTTGCAGTTTATAGCATTGACGTATATATTTGTCACAGAAGGCTTCTTAAAACCCCTTTAACCTTTTTTAGGGTTTTAAAAAAATTTAATCAATAACCCAAATTTAAACATAAATGAATGAAAAGATGTGATACGTTGCAATGAAAATCTCGGTTTTTTAAAGCAATATGTTTTAATAACTTCTGTTTAAGGCAAATATTTTTTAAATATTGAAAAACAAACGTCATTATACATCATTATCAGGATTAAAAAATTCTATTGTTCAAACAATTAAAAAACCCCCCCTTAATTTACTCCCAAAGCCTTGCTGTAAGTTTATTGGTTTTTACTGCAGTTACACATACGCTTTTTTTTATTCTATATTGTTGGGGAAACATTCCTAATAAGCTGGAAACCCCATTTTTAGTCTTATTTTAAAAACTTTTCTAAGCTAAAACGCGGTCAACTATTTTGTTTTACCTACATTTCCTGGCAAAGGTAGGCAGACAGTCTGTGGTTTTTCTTTGCTTTGAATCAGTTTCTGGGCATAAAGTCATAAATAGGGAAGTGAGTACAAAATAGGGAAGTAACAAATAACCTTTAGTAGGATAATAAATAAGAGTATTAAGTTAGGACATCTATTCAGCAGAGAGTAAAAGATGGAAGAAGTAGAACAAGATGGAAGTCTTAACCATTTTGTCACATTAGAAATTGCAAACTTAAATCACCAAGTTAATCCATAGGAACAACAACATAAAATAACCTACTTTCAATAACATTTAAAAGATCAATATCTATGTTTTATGTATATCCCAGATTGAGGAAGTGAATCTAAACAGTATTGTTGTATGTCTTATTACATCATATAAAAATGTATCTTTTGTTAAATGCTCTTTTTAAACAAATACGAGATGACTGTATGTTGAACAAACTTATGTTTTTTAATGCACCCAATTTTATTTCTTTCACTTATAAAACCCCTGCCCCCGTTCAAACATGTTTACAGAGTGCCCCCAAACATAATAAGGGTCAGTGACAGCTGCAACAAAAAATTTAAACCTGTTTTTTGAGATTTTAATTACTTTTTCTGGTGCAACCACAATATTAATTGAGGGCAATGGATTCGGCATTTGCCACTTAGTTGTTTTGAACTATTTAAAACGTGACTTTTAAGATTTGTTTTGAGGATTAAAAACCCCTTTAAGATTTTACCCTTGTGCAACCTTAATCATGGGATGTGCAATGTTAACAACACATTGCATAGCAAAAATAGCCATGCAGCAGTACACTACATTTTAAAAAAAGTGTAAAATTTAAAAACTTTTTTCCCGTTTATACAATTAAATAAAATTTTTAAATAATACTTTAAAAAAAAACTAATTTTTATTTCACAAAAGTTTTTTTGGCCAATTAGGCTCAAAAAGAAAAGTGTAGTAACTTTTTTTTTTTAAATTTGAAAAGTTTTTTAATGAACAATAAAATCTGTAGACACTCAGATATCATCAAAGAAGGAAGAACTAAAAGGACAATGCGTTCCAACATGCATTTATAAGTATACAAAAGTACATAGATAAGAAAAATCAACACCGCGACAATATTTTAGCTAGAAAATATAACCAAAGGCTACCACAAAAGATGAAAAATCAAATGGGTTTCAATGGATGTGGAGAATGGGAGCCAGTATTCGTTACCGAGCGGTAAACATCATGAGAGAAAAACAACAGGGTATACACAAGGGTCACACATGCAAGGGCAGACAGGGGACAAAGGGGAAGAAAAAAAAAAATCAGAGAGGGGAGGATAAGGGGGGGGGGGGGGGGGGGGGGGGGGGGGGGGGGGGGGGGGGGGGGGGGGGGGGCAGAACGGGGCCCTATCCCCCACCCACAAGGCCAGCGAACAGGCCAGGCACCCCGGCCGGGCACCAGTCAACTGGTGATGGCGTGGTACAACGGGGAACTCTTGAAAAGAAGCCAGTTGGCCCAAGTTCTGTTAAATGTATGTGCTTGTTCTGGAGTTAAAGCAATGAGTTCCTCCATCCGTTGTATAAAACTGATCTCCGCAAACCAGTCCTCAAGGGATGGGGGTACAGTTGATTTCCACCTCCTGGGCACCACGGTTTTGGCCGACTGTAGCAGGTGCCCTAAGGAGAGACTTCTTGAGCTTGTCAACCGCAGGGGAAACATGAAGAGGAGAAAGGGCCTCTGGGGAATTGGTATGGAGACTCCGGTCACTTCCCCCAAAACACCTCAAGGACCGAGATCCAAAACCCCTTGATTAGGGAACATCCCCACCAAACGTGGGCCAGGGTCCCCTCCTCACTGCCGCCCCCTCCACAGGTATCTGGAACCGATGGGTACCAACGGTGAAAAAACTGAGGGAACTCTGTACCACTGAGTCAAGAGTTTATAGCAAGTCTCCTGGTGCCGGGAGGCGAATACGGCCCAAATGTGTGAGCTGAAAGCACCGCTCCCATTGCGGGCAGTGGGAAAGAGGTCCCTAATTCTGTCTCCCATTGTTGGCAAAAGGGGGGGGCGAAGCAGAGTGGGCAGAGAGGAGCATCTTGTGTATCCCTGATAGCGAGTGTCTCGCTCCTGAGGAGGACAGCATCAATTCTCAAAGGCCGTAAGGGCCTGGAAAAATTACGCCCCTGGACTTAGTTCGGTTAAAGAAATGGGATAATTGTAAGTTACTGGTAGGAGCCCCCGAGAAGCTGCCCTCCCTCGAGGTTTTCTACAAGCGGTTTCAATCTCCCCTCTGATACTACGTACAAAAACGAAGCGGGGTCCTCTAGTGCTACCCAAGAAAACATTGGAAGAAAGGCCTGGAGGGAAATCTGAATTGTCTGTGATCGGGACGCATGGACCCGTACGGTCAATGAGGCTATGGAATCCCTATGCGATTAGGGGTGGACACCCTTCCGGTCCACGCAGAAGGAGGAAGAGGCACTGTTGCGGAGGGCGGGGTCCAGACCCAGGGGACACCGACACGGAAGAAGAGCTCAGATCCTCTGCCAGGGCAGCCCAGAGCTTATCCCCTGGGCTCGATATGAGAGCCAAGTAGCGAGCATAGGCCGAGGCTAAATAGTACATTCTACAGACGGGTAAACCCGTGCCACCGGCATCCTTGCTTCTAGTAAGCGTATCATACGCTATCCTCGGCTTCCGCGCGGCCCAGACGAAAGAGCGAAAGCACTGTCTAACTCTCCTCCGAATGATGAGGGACGGGGATGGGGATATTTTTGGGAAGAGATACAAGAACCTCGGGACCCACGGTCATCTTGAGCAAGTTTATTCTGCCAAACCAGGACAGTTCCTTCCCCCGCCAGGAATCCAGATCTCTCTCTTTTGTCTCAAAACAAGATATAGTTGTCTATAAAGAGTTTAGAAAGATCCTCAGTGATCTGGATTCCTAGATAGGAAATGCCTGCCCTAGCCAGTCAAAGGGAAGGGGAACTGCAGGAGAGCCTACTCGCTTTGTTGAGTTTGCCAACACCCAGCGCTTCGGACTTAGAAAAATTAATCTTAAAGTTTGACCAGCTGCCAAAGGCCTTGATCTCCGCCATTAAGACTGGGAGGGATATGTGGGATTTGTAATGTATATCATAAGTCGTCCGCGAAAGCCGAGCATTTGTATTCCTTAGCCCCAATGCAGATCCCCTTAATGTCGGGGTTAGATCTAATGGACGCCATGAGGCTCTCCATCACCAAAACTTTAAAGTAGGGGGGACAAAGGCACCCCTGCCTAGTCCCATTCGAGATTTTGAAGGGAGTAGACAAAGAGCCATTAAACCTTGACTTGCCCGATGGCTGGGAGTAGAGTGCCAAATATTTTGGACTGGAAGATAGGGCCCAGACCTATAGGGAGAGAGTCAGAGGGAGAGAAGGCCACGACTATACGATAAAAGGGCCCTTCCCTCTGCATCCAATGAAAGTACCATAAGAGGGGTCCCCCGGGAGCGGCGTGATGGATGAATGTCCATTGTCTTGAGTGTGTTGTCACACCTTCCCGCCCTGGGACGAAGCCACTTGATCTGGATGGATAAGCGCGCGGAGCAAGGGTTGAGCCTTTTGTGATCAATTTGGCGTAGATCTTAAAGTCCACGTTCAATAAGGATAAAAGGGCGGTAGCTACCACCACCTTGGGGATCTTTCCCAGACTTGGGAATTAGTGCCAAAATGCGCTTGCAAATGCTTGGGGAGGGAAAGGGGTGTCCCGTGAGATGGATTTTGAAGGCTGCCAGTAGCAAGGGATTTAAAGCTGGGCAGGGAAACTTTTGAAGAACTTGGCGTAAAAGCCATCTGGCCCCGGCTTTTCCCTCCTGGGGGGATCTTTAATGACGGCCTCCAGCTCCATCGCCGAGAATGGTTCCTCCAGCGATGAGAGGGCGAGGCTGGGATTTTGGACAGCAGCGAGGGATGAGAAAAGCCTCCGGATGACAGCTTTGGGGGAGCGGTAAATTATAAAATTTTAAAGAATAAAGGCCCGGAAGGTACTGGCTATTTCCCGGGTACAGTGTGCCACGATGTTTGGTGCCACTTTAAAATGGAGGAATGTGGAGTGCGCCATCTGAGAGCGAACCGCCCTGGCCAGCATCCGACCGCTTTTGTTGCCATATTCGTAGAACTTGCTACGACAATCTGAATGTAGCGGCCCACAAAGCCTCCAAAAGGCGCTTGACCCCCAAAAACGGGCATCCTGTACCCTCCCTAAGGGTGGGAGGGGAGAGAGCACTTTTATGTGCAGTTTCTAAAAGGACAATTTAGCGAGCGCTTTCGATAGAGTGGCAGCCCTATTTTATTTAAGTCTGGAGCCATGACGAATCAGAACCCCCCTGAGAACACAGTTTAGGGCCTCCCATTGGACTGGTGGGGGAGTGGTGTCATTTACGTGGTGGCCTATGAATTGGGAAATTGAGCTCTCGATGTCCGCCACGCATGGGGCATCTAAGAGGAGGGACTCGTTCAGCTTCCAGTTCCATGTTCTCTCTCTGGAGGCTGAAAGTTGGAGGGAGCAAAACACCGGGGCGTGGTCCGACCACAGAATGTTGCCAATGGCGGTGGAGGTTACCCATGGGAGGGCTGAGTGTTGGCCCAAAGATGAAAGTCCAATCGGCTATATGAGCCATGGGGTTAGAGTAAAAAAAAATAATCCTTAACAGATGGATGGTGGATCCTCCAAGGATCGCAGAGCTGAAGCTGGAGAAAAGCCTTCCGTACCCTCTGATGGAGGGAAAATGGTAGGGTGACTTCCCGGATGAATTATCTAGGTTGGGTCAATGTGATGTAAGTCCCCGCAATAGTTATCAACCGTCCCCTTTATCATGGAAGAGACTATCTATCAGCGTCGAAGAATCTCGCCTGGTCCACATTAGGAGCATAATATTTAAAATGGGAAAAACCTGACCGCCAATGGAGAGGATCAGGATAAGGTACGTTGCTTCCGGGGCAGGAAAACAGTCGATAACCGATTAGGTAAGGAATGGGAATGGCTAATGGCAACCCCCCTGGATCTGGACCCGTGGAAATCCGCAAAGTGCCATGAGGTGTAGTGTTTATGCTTAATAGTTGGGGCAGATCCTACCTTGAAATGCGTTTCCTGAAAGCATACTATCTGGGTTCTGCTACGGTGAAAGTGATGGAGGATCTGCGCCCTCTTCTCTGGGGTGTTCAGACCCTTGGCGTTGAACGAAGCGACGCGGAGGTCCATCACAGAGTGCGAGCCGAAGAGCCCTGTTGAGGCAACCAAGGCTCCCAACCAGCTGCGACCTATGGGTGGGGGGCAGAAGAGGGGAAAGGGAGAGCGGGAAGGAAAGAGAAGAGAGAAAAAAAAAACACACACAACAATACACACAACGCCCACAGACAGGTACGTGAGGGAGGGAGACTACACAACTAACAATTCAAACAATTTTAACCGAAAAGCAGGTATTGGGGTCCTGCGCTTTATCAAATGCACAGTAAATCCAAGAACCAGAACCCTGCAGGCCTAAAAAGAACTTAGAGCAGGGGTTTTCCCCCTACTGGGGGAAAGTGGAAGTGCCAGGAATAAAATGAAGAGCAAACCTCGTTATATGCAGGAAAAACATGTCATTTGTGTAACCGGCCATCAAATAATTGAGTTAAAGGGAGAAAAAATGAAAAGGTGGGCACCCAAAGGGGCCACATGCACCTGCCAAGGGAGGAAAAACAAGTCCCATCATTTCGAAAGTAAGACCCCAATAAGCGCTTTTTTAAGAAAAACACGGCCAAAAGGATAAAATCAACTGCCCGTCTGAGCCCATCTAACGTAATGCGAGTTCAGACACAGTCCTCGTGCACCGCTTGCCCCTATGGGAGTCATGGTAACCGTCCGTCAAGGGGGGCCCGCCAGGGGGGAGCGTCTCTGAGGTTGTCCCTTGGGGCCTCTGGGCTGTTGTTGTTTGCCCCTAAGAGGAGTGGTATTGGGCGAGGTGACCGCTTCCAGGAAGACTCTCTTCCGTTGCATGGGTCTTGAAGACAGGGACGTCAGTGTGGGCCAATCCGAGAACGTCAGGTCAGTGACACGAAGGGCTCTCAGAACAGGGGGAATGTCCTCCGGGGAACGGACTGTCAGGGTTTGCTTTTCCAAACGGATATGCAGGGCAAAAGGATACCCCCAGTGGAAAGGGATGTTCTTAGCTCGCAGGGTGTCCAGCAATGGCTTGAGGCAGGCTCTCTGTGCCAATGTCAGCCGGGAGAGGTCTTGGAGAATCCTTATGGGAGCATCCTGGAAGGACAGCGACTTGCGCCTCCTGGCCTCATAGAGAATGTCCTCCTTCACAGTGTAGAAGTGCACCCAACATATCACGTCGCGCGGCCTGGGGTCGTCGGGGTTGGGTGGTCTCAGGGCCCTGTGAGCTCTGTCGATTTCCAAATGAGCTGTAGCTGCCGGCCTAGGAGATCATTAAAAATAGCGGACATCACGGGAAACAGATCTGAGTTGGGTACGGATTCGGGAAGGCCTCTGATACGGAGATTGTTTCGCCTATTGCGATTCTCGATGTCATCGAGGTGTTGCTTTCAAGGTGAATATTGACTAGAAAGGTTTTGGGGACTTCCTTTAGTGACTGCTGTAAGTGAAGAGGAGGGCGGGAGCTGCGCTTGTTCGATGCCATCCACTTTTGTGCGGAGAGAGGAGAGCTCCGAGCGGAAATGAGCGAATTCTTGTTTGCATTCATTGACCACTTTTGAGGTCATGGCATCAATGTACTCTCTCGAAGGGAGCAATTGTAGAAGCTGCTTCAAGCCCGCCAAAGTGACTTTGGGTTTTTTTTCATCAGAGGAAGCTGAGCTGCCAGCAGTAGAGGCTGGTGTACACAGTTGGTCAGGTTGATGCGATAGCGCGCCAAAAGATGGGGGGTGCCCCCTAGGCTTTCTGGGCGGCCGTATATGCGGTGATGGGTCGGTTGCCCGGGACAGGGCTCGCTCAGATCGGGCCGGGGGTAATGAGTCCTGTCCAGGTGAACGGGACGCCAGGTGGGGCTCAGCAGGCATAGGTGGTTGGTGGGTGGGCGAGACCCCCCAGGATGACCCTGTGGACCATGGGGGAGATCCCTCTTCCGGCGGGCAGGGGCTTGGAACCAGGGAGGGCGCCCGCAACTGCGGATCCCCGGTGACCGATGGGCAGTCCGCGGAGCCCCACTGTGCAGGGCGAGCACCAGTGAAAGATGGTCCCTCCAATGGGGGAGAAGAGGGGCCCGCTATTGTGGCATAGGAAGGCCCGGTGCTGCGGTGTTCCCTCTGCGGCTTGGGTGCTGGGATGCCTGGGAGAGGGTAGGGGGAGCTATGGGAGCTCTCAGGGGCCCCTCAGCGTCCTCCAGTAAACTCCATTGGGGGCTCGGAGGGTTTAGGGGGAAAGTGGGGCTGCAGGCACTTATCTTTTGCACAGGGTGTGCCTCCCTGGCATCCTCTGGCAGGTCTCCCTGCAGGTGGATGGCTCCTGCGGATGATGCAGCTGATTCCTGCCCGCCGGGGCTGCTGCGCCGGACCTCCGACATCTGCGGGTGCGGCTGCTGTCCGGGGCTGCGATCCGCCGTGGAGGAAGAGGAGGTAAGGCCGCGCCGGGCGCTCTCCTGTGGCTGCGGCGATGGAGCCCGCGTCACCCTGGAATTCCCGCCGGCCGGGGTTGCTGTGCCGGGCCTCCGCCGTCTGCGGGTGCGGTCCAGGGCTGTAGTCCGCCACAGAAGAGGAGAAGATGAGGCCGTGCGGTGCGTTCTCCCGCGGTGGCGGTGACGGGGCCGCGTCCTCCCGGAGTTCCCGCCGGTCGGGGCTGCTGCACTGGGTCTCCCTTGTCTGCAAGCACGGCCGCGGTCCAGAGCTGTGAACCTCCGCGGGTAAGGAGGAGGTCGGGCCGTGCTGGGAGCTCTCCTGTGGCTGCGGTGATGAGGCAGCGCGCCGAGGGTCCCTGGAGGCGACTGTTCCGTCCAGGGTGTGTGGCAGGCGCAGCACGAGGCGGCGGCCATCTTGCGGTGCCTCCGGCCCGGCCGTGGTGGACGTGATTTGTAGCTGTGCAGGGGAGAAGAAGGCTCCAATCTCACCCCGCGTGGTACCGGAGCGTAGGGTGAGTCTGGGCTTCTGTTTTTTGCCGACCTTTCCCATCTTTTGGTTGGAAATCGGCCCGGTTCAGTGCTGAGAAACGACGAGCTCAAGTAACTTGCGTCCTCACTCAGCCATCGCTTAGCCACGCCCCCCCTGTGTAGTAACTTTTAATTTATAGTTAGCTTACACATTTGAAATTTATTGTAAGAATATTCAGGTCCAGGTAAAGATACAGAACACTGGTGAACTTTTCTTCAAGTTCTACCATTACTATATAATAAGATAGCTCTGCAGACTTAAAGGGAAAAAATGGTTGACAAATGAAAGCAATGGAAGGTCTAAGGGGAAGCCCAGTTTAGAGACCACTTCTTATATATTATTGAAGGGGATTTCTCAGCATGATGTTTCACTAACTCACAGACAGTTCTGAACTAACTCTGTCTACTCAGGCTGTGGGTGGTTCTGCATCAGTGATTAGCATATATTAACTTCAAGCCATTACTCTGACAGAGCAGAAGATTATTATCTCTAACAAGGTTACAGAAAAGCCATGTATTTCAGTCTTCACAGCACTTGTACCTTTTGTTTACTGAAGCTAATCTTGTAAATCTAATTAGCTCACTCAGAGATCCCATAAGTAAGTCCATGGGTTGACATCAATCCCTGCTCTCTGCTCTGTCAGATAATCAGATAACAGACATCTGTGTGGTATGCAGATTACCATAGTGGCACTCAGAGAGCTGAAACAATGTCTCTTATCTTGTGACTAAAGTACAATCTATGGACCAGTGTATTTAGAAAATATCTTCATTGAACAATCCCTTTATGTTGAAAGCTGATCTTTGTAGTGAGAAAACCCCTTTAAGGAATTTTGAATTATATATATATGTATTACATATTTTGAATGAAGCCCATCTGTCACTCTGGAGGAATTGACAAGCTAATCCATCAAACAAATAGCCTATAGATTTCAGTGACTGCTGTGCAATGCTTTTCCTGTTGGGCAGCTGCAGAGAGATGTAACACCTCCTGCCTAGTTCCATCACAAATTACAGGTGATTACTGGTGATTGTGAAAGCTGAACACCCTGTGAGCATCTTATCTGTGGCAGACCTCGGATACACAAAGATTATCCAAAGCAGAAGAAACAAACTTGCTGAGGTCAGTTTTAAACCTAATCTGCTGCATTGAAGTAATGTTTCTAACCCAATGAACTGTGATCCCAAGAAATACAGGATCCCCAAGATGTCACAATAGATTAAGGCCTACCCTTAAATTGGGCCAGGTCAGGTCAGCCCAACCAAAGTTTTGCTGTTCATGGTTGGGAACTTATGCAACCAGTTGCCAGACTTTTTCAAGACAGGAAAAAGAAAGTACAAAACCTGTCATTGACCAATATTGTGTATTAAAACAAAACTTTTAATAATCTACTTAAAAGAGAACAATAGACAAAAAAAAAAAAAAACTACAAGGGGCCAATTGGTCCCAAATCCACATGGAACCGTGGCGGTAGGGAGCTCGCAAAGACCGCATACTAACCTGGAAGACATTCCACAGTAATGTTCTGAACAGGGATTTCAGAATTACCAATTTCTTCAATTGCAGGAGTAAAGGAGTCATGTATAGTGTTGAACCAACAGTAAAAAGTTCTAGTTCAATTAACACCTCAAACTTTTGTGAGTTTGGTTCGAAGTTCTATTTGAAATCGAACTTCTAACCCCATTAAAGTCTATGGGAGAAGATGTTCTGGTTCTTTTTTATATCTATACAGGTGAAGAGAAGCTGGAATTACCATCCATAACAGTGACTAACTGAAAAGATGAGGACAGCTTGCAAGCAGGCGTAGTTATAGGAGGTGCAGCGCTAGCCGCTGCTATGGGGTCCTGCTTCTTGAGGGGGCCCAAAAGCTCCTTTGATACATAGAAGATTTTGAGACAATGTGTTATACAATTACTGAACCCCAAAATCTGCAAAAACAGAACTTTGGGGCACTGAGTATGATTAAGCAAATCCAAGCACTCTGTATAATATATATCCATGTATATGAGAGTTAGGCATTATGTGAGCCTGAAAATGTCACCAAATAACAGCTTCTGAGTGTGGGAAAGATGCAGCCAGCAATACCAAACTCCCTAACTATTGATTTCTATGGAGAGGAAAATGCTATCTAACGAACTAAGAGCATGGTCATGTGACTTTAGCAGCCAATGAGTGCCCCACACCTCAGCGATTATGTTTTTGCCGCTTCTCTGTGCTCTGCACTGATTGGATGGCAGCCAAAATTGCAGAAAGGTGATTGGATGGCCGCCAAAAGTGCAGAAATAAACTGAAAATGAAACTGAAAATGGTGTGTCGTACTAGAACTAGAACTTTACTTGAATGAACAGTAAAATGCTCGATTCCAGTTCTAAAAATTCAAGAAGTTCTACTATAAATTAACTTTTCTAGAACAGTTCGATCAACACTAGTTGATGCACTTGTGGGTTGGAGTATGTTGGTAAGACCATTAAGGAGTTCCACAAACATTTGGGGAGCTTCTGAATGATTTTAGAAATGGTTGAGACACATCAATAGCAAAAAACATATGTAACATGCATTTTGGTGGCTTGAACGGTATGAAGTTTATTATCATTGACTCTGTAAGACTCCGGGGAGATAATTGGGATAGGCTATTTTTACAGAGAGAGACTGAGTGGATATTTAGATCAAAGACCACTTCCCCCCAAGGCTTGAATGAATGCTTTGATTTCTGTTGTTTTATTTAAGGATCTCTGTTTTTGGGCTTTATTAGTAGCAATAAGGGTGCGGGAAATGGGGGCCCCCTTTTCTTCCTTCTTAGGAACTGTAGAACCCCTTTTGGCCCTCATGGATTACTAAATTCATATATGGGTACCTGGCTATTACTTCTGGCCCTCTGAGGGTAACACATAGAGACCTTCAAGCCCCCTCCTGTCTTTTTCTTGGATACCCTTTATTACATTCTCTAACATTCATTTGCATATTCATACATCCTCCTGTTACTGCAAGAGATTCTGTACAGGTTTGGAGTTTTTTTTAAATATTTATTTTGCACTGCGCTTAAAAACTAAAACTGTATTGACACTGGTTGAAATAGTAACTGTCATAACTGCAGCTTTAAATGTATTCTGTTACATTGTGTAGTAACTGTGCAGCTGTGTATCGGGCTGACGATAGTATCCAGGGATCCATGGCACTTCCATTGTACGCGGGTCACCTAGTTACAGGTCAGCTTTTCCTCACGTAACTTCTGGTGATGTCATGACCGGAAGTGAGTTGCCGCTTGTTAAGCATGCGCCGACACTCATGGACTGTGGGAAGTGCTCTTGGACATAATACATGGTGTCACTGAAGGCATTGAGAGAGAGTTATCCATATATTATATGGCATATGATCTGGAGTTACTTATAGGAGGCATTGACTATTGAGATTAAACATTTTACTAGAGTAATTGTAGCATTTGTTCTATATTTATTAGAGGTACAGATAATTGAAACTAACTTATTTCTGACCCATTTATCCTGCTATATGCCTTCTGGGAGAGCTGAAATGAAAAACTGTATAGTGTGGCATGGATACCACTAGAGTACATAGGGACTAACTTTGTATTTGTAAAATATTGATGTTTCATTCAGCCAATGAGAGTCCTGTTTCCAAGCTCTAATTTACAGGGCAGCTATCTATATATGGTACAGGCAAGACTGCTTTCTTCCTTTTGAAGGATGAGTGAATTGCTTTCCTTTTTTCCCATGGAGCATGTATGAACTCTTCAGTGAGACCCAACACCCTAAGTGAGCATTGTTTTTTCTAAATAATCATATTGCAAACCAGTTAGACTATGCATGGACGGATATGCTCTTCTTTACCTTTCTTTTTGGCTCAACATATTCTTAGATATGTGGAGTGAGATGTCTAGCTCGGAAAAAAGACACAAATCCGCAATACTCTGTTAGAAGTTATTTATGCAGTTCACATGAAAATTCTCTAGCAGTAAGACTGTCTTGCTCTAGGCCTAACTCTGTGCAAACATTTTGTTCACAATATTCCTTTAAGCTATAGAGTGGCTTTGTGTGTGTGTATGTGTGTGTATATATATGTCATCTAATTTCAAACAGGGAACAGTAGAGTGTACCACTTGTTAACTTAGCAGTTTGTAATCTGTTGAGGGCTATTAAAGTTAATTTAACTATGGAATTTGTTGAGTCACAGTGGTTGTCAATGTACCATGTGACCAGCATTTGCCTATTAGAGGAGGGGGAGAGCAGCTTTACATAATAGCTCACCATTTAAGAAGTAGATAGTTGAACCAACAAGAATAGGGTGTATACTATTAAAACATAACTTTTAATAATAATCCAATAAAATCCACAAATATGACCAAAAACTGTCAGAGAAAACCTAATCGGGAAAGTGAAGGAGGTATAAAGACACTAACTAATCCTAAGAGCCCTATACTGCCCCTAGAGAAGATATACAGGGAACCCGTCCCGTAAAGACGACCCCATCAGGAACCTCCTCCTATTGCACTCTTACCACTACACTAACCTTAAAACAACACAAAGGTCCCGAGCCTGCTGCTGCCGGCCGCAGGAGCTCAGAGCAGGCATGGTCAGCATTTAGGAGGAAGGCATCGGCGCAGCCAGGACCTCCAGGAATGTCTGTGCTGTGTGCTTCTGTGCTGCTGTGAGCAGCAGCACAGGAGCACACAGCACAGATGTCTTCTTCCTACACGCTGACCAAGCCTGCTCTGAGCTCCTGTGGCCGGCAGCAGCAGGCTCGGGACCTTTGTGTTGTTTTAATGTTAGTGTAGTGATAAGAGTGCAATAGGGGGAGGTTCCTGACGGGTTTGTCCTTACAGGACGGGTTCCCTGTATATCTTCTCTAGGGCCAGTATAGGGCTCTTAGGGTGAGTTAGTGTCTTTATACCTCCTTCACTTTCCCGATTAGGCTTTGTCTGACAGTTTTTGGTCATATTTGTAGATTTTATTGGATTATTATTAAAAGTTATGTTTTAATAGTATACACCCTATTCTTGTTGGTTTATATTTATTCAGGTGTTTACACAAGTAGGAAGTTGCTAGTTCAGAGTTGCTAGTTAAGAGTTCATTTGCAGTTCCATTATAAGAGGTCTCCCTGCACACAAAGCCAGCAGTGCACCAAAGACAGGCTGCCCCTCCCTACCAGGCCAAGAAGCACTTACAGAGCCAGCAACCTGAGGGAGGCTTCCCCAGCTAAAAGAGATAGAGAGAAATGTGAGACAAGAGTTAAAGAGTCAATACAGAAAGGCAACTGGGATGCCCAAAAGGGAAGGAAAACCAAGTGACAGAGAGTGAAAGAAACTAGTGCTGATCGACCTGTTCTAGAAAAATTAAGTTCTAGTAGAACTTCTCGAATTTTTAGAACTTCAACCGAACCGAATATTTTACTGTTCGTTTGAGAAAAGTTCTAGTTCTAGTTCAAAATGCCATTTTCAGTTTCCTTTTCAGCCTTTCTGCACTTTTGGTGTTCATCCAATCAGTGCAGAGCACAGAGAAGTGTCAAGAACGTCATTGCTGAGGTATAGGGCTCTCAATGGATGCTAAAATCCCATGTCCCATGGTTATATATATTTCACTGTATTGCCTAATGAATTGAGCCATTTTCAGCTCACTCTCTTACTCGTACAGACTGCTCTTATATAGTGTTTTCCCTCTCTCAGAGAGACAGCAATAGTCAGGAGTTTGGTATTGCCTGGCTGTATCTTTTCCCACACTCCCAGAAGCTGTTATTTTTGCGCGAGAATTTGCAAGCACATATAACGCCTCTCAACATCTCAAATACATGTATAATATACTATATCTCAAAGTGCTTGTATATCTAGCTTCTATTAACTTCTCATCGCCCATCAAAGTTCAGTTTTTTGCATTTCTCTCGGTGGGGGGGGTTCAGTAATTGTTATACAGAACACCGATCAAAATCTCCCTATGTTTCAAGGGGCTTTTGGGCCCCTCAGGCATAAGGTGCTGCTACACTGCACCTCCTATAGCTACGCCCCTGCTTGCAAGCTGTCCTCATCTTATACTCAGTTAGCCATTGAAAGCGAACATGAAGTCTACTTTAGTCCATCTTCAGTCTTTTTTTCTGTCACTCTTAGGCACCAAAATCTCTTCACTAAGTTGTTCCACATACACGCGTTTAACAGAGTTAGTGACATTGGAGTATCTATCCAGCTTCTCGCTACCACCTTATAGGTATTAAAAAATTAACCAGAACCATCTTCTCCCATTGCGACTTTAATGGGTTCGAGTTCTAGTTCGGATAGAACCTTGAACTAAACTCCCTAAAGTTCAAGGTTCTAATAGAAGTAGAACTTTTTACTGCTCGCTCATCTCTAAAAAAAAAAAACAGGCCTGACTCAGAAACAGCACACACCAGGCCAAGCCGGCTGGGTTATATATGTGTGAGGCAAGGCCCTATTGAGCTAAGGGCGTGTATTATCAACCAGGAGTGGTGGTGTCTCTCATTCCTCTCTATGGCCCAGTGAATTACAATCAGTCTCTGAGCATGGCCGTGTGTATACTGCATGCAGTAGTTTAGTCAGTTCTCTATTATGTACTTTGCAGCTGTGAGCCTTGTACAGGGGAGAAGGGCAGGACAGTTTGTTACCGTCCCGTATATCCTTCTCCATTGTATCTTCACACTCTAACTACAGGTTGCCCAGCGATCACCTGGGTGATCTACTCTGCCCTGTCGTTACTCATGCACGTTACACTGGAGCTGGCCACACGGAGAGGGAAAATTTTGAGGTGAGTACCTTTTTTAAATTTTCATCTAAACTTTACATCAGACTGTCTTATACCTACAGCGGGCATATACCTACCTACAGGGGGCATATAACAACATACAGGAGGCATATAATAACCTACAGGTGGCATATACCTACCTACAGGGGGCATATAATTATCTACAGGGTGCAAATAATGACCTACAGGAGACATACAGTTACTAACAGGGGCATATAATAACATAGAGGGGGCATAAAATAACCTACAGGGTGCACATAATTACCTACAGGGGGCATACAATACTACCTTACAATGGGTACATATATCTACTACATTAGGGTCAAACTTATACCTATAAGGAGCAAATACCTACCTACTAGGGGCCAAATATGCGCTATCGTATTGGAGGAATGCAATTACAGAGGTGGCAAACACCTGCCTACAGGGGGAAAATAGCTGTCTACAGGGCATATATCTAACTACAGTGGGTATATATTTGCCTACAGGGTGAAAGCATCTACCTACAGGGGCATATAACTAACTACAAGGGGCATATAACTACATACAGGAGGCATATACCTACCTACAGGGGGAATATACCTACCTACAGAGGGCATATAAATACCTACAGAGGGCATATATATCTACCTACAAGGGCCCTATATATCTACCTAGAGGCAGCATATACCTAGATACAGGAGGGCTAAAGCTACTTACAGCAGATTGAATATCTTCCTAAGGAGCTTATCATACATGACAAACGTAAGGGCTTATACTACTTACCCTACATGTGGCCTCAAACCACCTACAGTACTGGAGGTCTATATTCCTACCTACATACAAGGGTCCTATATACCTACCCACCTACCTATAAAGAGCCTCTATAACTACATACCTATATTTTTTTCGTCTTTCTTTTACCTCTATAGGGGCCTATTTACTGTAACGTACCTACTCTACTTAATAGGGGGATCTACAGCTCACGCGGTCACTTCATTAGGTACACCATGCTAAAGTAAGCTCGTTGGAGACCCCCGTTTTGCCGGTTATCAGAACTGCCATCTATTCTTCGTGAGCATAGATTCAACAAAGCTGTTGCAAACGATGCTCAATGGTACCCCAAGGGCTCCAAAGAGTGCCAAGAAACAATATACGCCCACACCATGACACCACCACCACCACCCTGAACCGTTGACAACAGCAAGGTCAGGACGGATCCATGCTTTCATGTTGTTTGACGCAATTTCTGACCCTACCATCCCGAATGTCCAGTAAACAAAAAAAAACAAAAAAACAAAAAAAAACAGACAATCCGATGACTCATCAGACAGGCAAAGCGCTTTTTCCAACTTCTCACTGTCCAATTGTCACGATTCAGCTTGGGCAAATTGGGAGCTCAGTTTCCCTGGTCTTAGCTGAAAGGATGGCACCCGGTGTGGTCCTTCTGCTGGCTGTAGCCCATCTGCCTCAAAGTTCACCGTACTGTGCCGTTCTCAGTAGATGCTCTTCTTCTTACATTGGTTTGTAACGGGTGGCTATTTGAATCACTGTTTGCACTTTCTATCTGCTCGAACCAGTCTGCCATACACCTTAGACCTCTGGCATCAACAAGGCTATTTCGCCCACAGGACTGCCGCTCACTGGATGTTTTTATCTTTTCGGACTCATACTCTGTAAACCCTGAGATGGTTGTGCGTGAAAATCCTGGAGATCATCATTTCTGAAATACCAGACCAGCCCTACTGGCACCAAGACATACCATGCCACTTCAAAGGCACTCAAATCCCCTTCTTCTCCATACTGATGCTCAGGTGGGGTTTGCGAACTGCAGAGATGTCTTGACCATCAGTCTACATGCCTAATCGCACTGAGAGTTGCCCGCCATTGAGTTATGCTGATCTAGAAAAATTAATGTTAACGACACTTGGAACGTCGTACCTAATAAACGTGGCCGGTGAGTTATATATGCCTACTATTCGGGGGACCCCTATTAAGTCTATCTACGTAATGGGGCGCTATACACCTATCTAATTGAGCACTGCCTACCTAATTTGGTGGTGTACCTACATACAATATTGGGGTATTTACCTTCTGTATGGGAATGCAAACAAGACTAAAATTTGGTGCACAAATTGGAGCTTTAAAGTCATTTGAGGGCACTTTACCATTTTAGGGAAAAAAAGGGGCAATTTAATTTATATTTTAAAACACTAAAGATGGGGAGTTTTTAAAAGGGATAGGAAATTGGGAAAATGAAAACCCCGAGAAAGTTTATCTAAAGTGGGTTTGGGTTTTGTAAACCCCTACAGAGAAAAAAATCATGGGTGGGGAAAAGTGGGCCCTGCAGTCTTGGGGCAGGAAATTTAGAAAAAAAAGGGAAAAAAGGGCAAATTTATCAAAAAAAAAGAACAACTCTTTAGAGACATCTCCTTGAGACCCTTTATGTAACTTTTCTGTAAAAAACTTATAGTCTGCAATAAACCCGGGTAACAACAGTATCCACCACGTATGGGCCACTGTATGCTGGTAAAATTGGTTTTAGTAAATAATGGGTTTTATATTCAATAATGGGATGTTGTATTGTTCCCGTCCCAAAGTGGTGTGAATGTATCATGGTGTGGAAAATTATTTCCCGTCACTAATTTTATGTAATTTTTGGTCGGGGGAGGAAAATAAATTTTTTGGTCACTATGTGGCGGGGAAATGTGGTCCCCCCTGGTTGGCGGAAATTTTTCGGTTTACTATTGGGGTGGGAAAGTGGCATAAATTTTTCAGTGACCCATTTTGTGGTTTATTTTTGTTAAAGGTGAGGGGGGTGGCGGTATTAAAAAGGTCACATGTGCTGGGATACAATTGAAACCCGAAGTTTTCATACATAAAAAAAAACATGTTGCATGTTTTTTCCTCACTATCGACATGTTAACAGAGAAAACCCCTTTTTTTGTTTAGGGGCAATTAAAAGAAACCAAAAAATTTTTAAAAATTTGCCCAAAAGCCAGAATAATAAAAATAGAGAATTGGGTTTTAGGCATTTTTATTATTTCCCGTCAAAATCAAACAATTGGCCCCTTCCCTTTTATTTGTATTTGGGGGATCATTTCCTTTTTTAAAAAATGGTTTTTTGATGTACTTGGGGCAAAAAAAAATTTTGGGTTACTTTTCCCAAGCTTTCACAAAAGTTTTTTAGGAATTTTGGCCCATTTCCTCCTACAGAACTGGGTAACCCGACCATGTTTTGGGAGGGCACCCTTTCCGCACCTGCCCTTTTTCCCAAAAAACTTTTCCCGAAAATTTTCAAGAGAGGTAGGAGGGTCAACACTTTTGTCATGGCCACTCCCCAAAAAATTGACTTGGTTTCCCTTAAGCCCCTTTGTAACCAGTTTGACATAAAGCTTTGGGTCATTGTCCATTTGGAAGACCCATTCCGCCCAAGTTTTAACCTCCTGGCTGATGTCTTGAGATATTGCTTCAGTATTGCCACATAATCGTCTTTCCTCATGATGCCATCTATTTTGTGAAGTGCACCAGTCCCTCCTGCAACAAAATACCTTCACAACTTAATGCTGCCACTTCCATTTTTCACAGGTGGGATGGGGTTCTTAGGCTTTCAAGCTTCTCCCTTTTTCCTCCAACGTAATGATGATCATTATGGCTAGAGATGGGCGACTTGATTTTAACGAAGTGGAATTCGTTTAGAATTTCAGGAAAACTTCGGTTCAGAACAAAGTCGAACTTTGGGGGACTTCGCGTGAAAGAAGTGTGCTTTTGATTGATAAAATGGCTGCGGGCACATGACGTTACATGGGGCAAAGAACTCTGGGAGGAAGAAGGGCTTAGCCTGCATGACATGTGCAGAGATGAAGCCAATCAGAGACCGGCGGATTCGTGACGTCACCGCACTATATAAGTCCGGGCGCGACGCTGGGGGCTCATACCGCTCTCACGTACTGATTAGGAAGGTGCTGCCGCGGCTGCTTGTGATAGCTGATACAAAGAACTCATTTTTATACGCGATTTTGGTGGGGTGTCACAGCTTGTCTCAGAGACTGCTTCTCTTAACGTTCTATTTCTGATTTTTGTGGGGTATAGGATCTGAAGTCCAGTGTGCGTCCAGTGCAGCTGCATATACATTTAATGCTATCTGCTCACAGCAAATTGAATATCCAAGGGGGATCTAAGCCTGTTCCTGTTGTATTCATTTAGAGAAACAGCGTTTTTACAATACAAATACCACTTCATTTTTGGCTGATCAATTATTTGCGCAATTTACATCCAGGGGTTAATTAAGCGTTTTTTCTGCTGCTGTGGTGACTAAAATAAACCGTTTATTTACTGCCAAAAAATAAATTTTTCCTGTAGCATAAATTCACAAGCCAAGGTTAATTACAAGTTTTCCTCTTGTTGTGTAGTGTAAAATACACCCATTGTAACACGCTACAAGGCTGGTAATTTTTGGCTGCTCAATTCTTTGCGAAATTTTACATCCAGGGTTAATTAAGCGTTGATCTGCTGCTGTGGTGACTAAAACAAACCGTCTTTTTCACCGGAAAAAAAATACATTTTTTCGGGTGGGCATAATTCACAAGCAAAGGGTTTTAATTACAAGTTTTTCCTCTTTTTGTGTAGCGAAAAAATCACGCCTTTGTAACACGCTACAAAGCTTTGTAGTTTTTGGTTGCTCAATTCTTTGTGCAATTTACATCCAGGGGGTAGTTAAGCGTTGTTTCTGCTGGCTGTGGTGACTAAAATAAACCGTCTTTTTCACCAGCAAAAAAGACATTTTTTTCTGTAGCATAATTCACAAGCGAAGGTTAATTACAAGTTTTCCTCTTGTTGTGTAGCATAAAATACAAGCCATTGTAACATGCTACAAAGCTGATAGTTTTTGGCTGCTCAATTATTTTGCGCAATTTACATCCAAGGGTTAACTAAGTATTTTTCTGCAGTTGTACTCATAAAAGAAACTTTGTTTTCACCGTCACAGAAAAAAATTCTGTACATAATTCATATCCAAGGTAATTAAGACTGTTTGTGCTTTTATATTCAGTAAAAACATTTTTTAACGTTCAAAAACGGCACATAACAAGTAAATTTTTCCTGCCCTTTTTGTGGAGCGCAATTTTATATCTAAGTGGTTACCCAAGCTTGTTACAGGATTCATTTGGTTCAAATACAGGGTGTGTATTTATCATATACAATATCTTCATCAAACAGTGTCTGTACATTTTAGAACAAACATATGTCAGACAGAGAGGTGGCAGGCTCTTCACCTGCGAGTGGAGAGGCACAAACATTCCTGGAGCAGGCCCCAGGTCACAGCACAGCAAGGGGACGTCGCAGCAGGGTCCCCTCGGTGAGACCACAACTGCCGCTGTCATCTAGCGGCCGTGTACTGACCCAGCCACCCAAGGGTCTTGATTGGTTGACTAGGTCATCCACTTCCTCGCAGATGACATCTACAACCCCAGCCAAGAGTCGGTGGGAACGCAGACACAACCCTTAGTTGGCATTGCCCGGGAGCGGGTCAGCCGCCCTCACCTGTCCTCAACCCACCCTGTCCCCCTGCGGTTCCCTCAGCCAGAGATCTACTATGTGGTCTGGGCTCAGCCCACTATATAGCGAGGATGAACAATTTGAGGAGGGCAGTCGCAGCTACTTGGCAGCGAAGAAATGGGGCCAATATCCCCTGCTTTTTGCAGTAGGCGGGAAAGTATAGATGTGGGGAGTGGCATGGGAGGTCATGTTGTGAGGGTCAGCCTCTGCATACCAAGACCGGTGATGAGGACAGCAGTGACGATGAAACACAAATAGATGATGAAATATAACCGACCGCACTTGGAAGCCGGTGAGGCAAGGGCTTCAAACATCGTCAGGAGAAGAGGGCGTCAGCTTGCGCCGGCAGCGACAAAGCCACAAGTGGGTTTGTGTGGCCGTGAGTCAGCAGGGTAGCAGCAGTGTAAGTCGGAGCCAAGCGGGCCCCGGGATAGAAAAACCCCCTTCGCATTTTTCCCAAAAAAATAGCGGCAACGTGGCTCAGCGAAGCAGCGGCGGTAGTAAATCACTCAGTGCGGAGCGTTGGCGGTAAAATCAGCTACTCGGGGGGTGTGGCAGTTCTTTGATAAGACACCAGAGAGCCCCAATATAAGATTTGTAGAATCTGTGGGCAGAAAGTGAAGCGTGGCCAGGGAGCTAATGCCGGCACCACGGCCCTGCATCAACCATGCAGCGTCACCAAACCGGTGGCCTGGGAGAAACGTGGCTCAGATGTGGTGGTCCATCCTGCCGCCACAGCAGCAGGAGCGGCCAGTGGCATGCATGCCATTGCAGCCAGTCAAGGCTCCACCACCTCTGCAGAAGGGAGCTCTTTCTCTTTGACATCATCTCCCGGTCCAGAAGCCCTGCTCCTCGCTACTCATGGCACCAACGTCCCTTCGCGAGGCAATTGCAAAGAGACAACAGTATGCGTCCAACCATCCTAAGGTGCAGCAGCTGACCGTGCTCCTGTCCAAGTTGTTGGTACTGCAGTCCCTCCCTTTCCAAATGCTGGACTCTGCACCATTCCTAGTACATATGGCTTGTGCCGAGCCGAGATGGAGAGTTCCAAGATGTAATTTCATTTCCAAAAAGGCAGTACCAGCAAATTCTATATATATGTAAAACAGAAAGTGGGCCAGTCCCCCTTTAGCTTTTTTTTTT
>JAODAL010055664.1:0-23804 GCA_025379985.1 Phyllomedusa bahiana
GTAAAAGAATATAACTCATACTGCCTCTATGTCAAGAATATAATATTTAAAATACTCCCCCCTAGTAAAAGATTAACTATATAATACTCCCCTTATGTAAAAGAATAAACTAAAAATATGCCCTCTATGTATAGCAAGTATTGTATATACACTGTCTAGTTCTTAGACTTTCTTTGTTGCCCATAGCGACCAATCAGAGCTCCCATTTACTTTTTCAGAGCACTATATGAAGTAAAAGGGGAGCTCTGATTGGATGCTATGAGCTCCGATTGGTTGCTATGGGCAACAAAGAAAGTCTTAGAACTAGACAGTTTTCATACATGAGGTCCCTAAAGTGTATGAGAAAGTTGCAGATCTACTGATTAAAGGTTTTCACTTTATTTGTCTGCACCTCTAATATCAACAGTTTGAGGATTGTCCCTTTAAATCCAAATATGGAGGTATGGAGAGTGACAGGTGTATATAAGCACCGATCTGTCACCCTGTGATGAGTCCTGTATCGTCTTACCCGCCCTGTGTACGCCACGCACCCCTGTCCCTTAACTGCATTAGTGCTGGTACAATGTGTCAGGACTGGCAGAATGTATGAGAATTTGCATATTTCTGCAGAGGGTCCCGCACCCCCCGGTGTCTCGCTGCTCGCACCTCGCGTGGCATTGTAATGGCTGTGGCCTGGGTCAACAGGGACGAGCCTTTCCTGTGTCTTCAGGAGATTTTTGCATAATCAGGCAGGGGCGTTAATCAGGGTAAGAGGATACAAGCTGCATTTTAAAAATAAAGCCCCCGGGGTCAGCAGAAAGAAGTGAAATTCTGTCGGGGCCCGTAAGCAAAAAAACTTCCCCCAACTTTTAAAAAATAACCGCAGCTGGGGAGCAAAATGCAGTTGATGTATTTATACCGTAATCCAGAGTAACAGGGGAGGGGGCACTGCTGGGGGCCGACAGGGCTTATGTCATATCACTGGGGTCCCCAACAGGTTTGTGGGGCTTGCATGTCACATTTTAGGATCTTCTCATAAGTTTAAGGGGACACGTGCAGCAAAAAAGGAAGTTTTTTGCAAAAAACTCTTTTTAAAACTTTTTTTTTTTTAAAATTTTTTTGCAAAAAAAAAATAAAAAAAATCTTGTTCTTTTTAGCTGTGATGTAAAGACATAAAAGTCCCGAGGGGGCCCCGGGCAGAAAATCTAACCTTATGTAGTTATGCATAACTCTGTGTAGTCAAAATTGTAGGTAATGATTTTGATTGCTTATTGTTCTTGGACGGGATAGTAAGATTTGATTAGACCACGGGCAATGCAAGAAAATACATGAAAGTATAATGGGCTCATCTTTTTCTCTTTTTTTTCTGCGGTGTTAGAAAAGCACAAAGCTCCTAATGCGGGGGACTAATTCCTTTACTGTATTTGCAGCTGGTTCTGTGTAGTAATTAGCTAATGGGGGACATGTTTTGAAGGGGTTTATGCCAGTTTTTGGGTACCTACGCCTCCCCGCCCGAATCCCCTGTGCACGCATGTTCGGCACTTTCGGCTGCGGCCGCTGAAGGGGCGGGCAATGGGGCGGTGTGGGCCGGTGTAGGGGTTGGGCGGGAGCGGCGCGCTCGTATGTCCGAGGAATGTACCATACGGCTCGCCAATCGCGGCGTCGGCAGCTCCGACAAGCAGAACCGTTTTTTTTTTGGTTAAATCCCCCCTGCCGGGCGAAGGAGCAGGTTTTAAACATGCGAGGAAGCAGATAAAAGATCGCGACAGAGTCTCGGCGTCCGTCCGTCCCGAAGGAGTGTGTTTCCCGAAAAAATCTCCTTTTTAAGGGGGGAAAAACAGTGTCAGAAAAGAGTGAAGGTACAAAATACAATAAAAAAAAAAAAAACTTTTTCCCCAAAAACTCTAAAACGGCACAAATATCAAGAAAATTGATTTTGGGAAATTCCCGGGGGAAATACAGAAAATTCAAATTCGGGAAACCTATTCTAATTGGTGGGCAAAAACCCAGCCAATCAGAAAAAGGAGTGACAAAGTCCCATTCTATCCTATGGGGGGAGTTTGGGACCAATCGAACCCAAAAGGGCCCGGGGATAATTAAAAAATTACATTTTAAAAAGGACAAAAAAGAGCAGTTTGGCTGAGCTAGCGGGAGCTTGGCTACCCCAGCCTTTCAGAGCGCGAGCTACTTCTCCCATTTTAGTCTATGGAGGGGATGGGCGAAATGAAATCTCGGGCTCAGGCCGTGCGGCATGAAGAAATTAATAAAAAAAAATTTTTTTTTAAAATTTGTAATACATAAATCAGTTTAAAGAGAAAGAACTTTTGTATAAAAATTTAAAAGCAGTTAAAAACCCGAAAAAAAACTTTTTGTCGCCGAGCCCGGGCGCAAACATAGGGAATTGCCTAGAGAGAATTGCCGGGAAATACATTTAATTAAAATTTTTTAAAGCTTTTCCCATTGGTCGGCTTAAACCAGCCAATAAAAATAGGGCGAAAAAATTTTCCCATTTCAAACTATGGGGGGAAAAATTAAACCAAATTTAGAATAGGAGCGACAAAGCCCCATTCTACCCTTTTATGGGAAAAATGGGACCAATAATATTCAAAGGGGGGACAGTTAAAACAGAAAAAAGGCAAAAACGAGCGGGATTGGTTGAAAAATGGGGGGGCTCGCCCAGCTTACCCAATAAAGAGTGCAAAGTTTCTTTTCAAAAGGGGGGGGTTCTAATGGGGAAAAAAAAATTCTGAGCGCGTCTGGATTGGTTAATTTCAAAGAGCCGCCGAATTTTGGGAAACCAAGGGGGGAGAGCGAGGACGCTCCTTTTGGGTTTTGTAATGAAATTTCTAAAATTTAAAACCTGTATATGGCCGAAATCACATTATAAACATACACAAGTTTTTTCACGTGTGTTTAAAAAAGGGAATCCGAATTTTGGGCAAAACAAAAAAAAAAAAATTAATTCCCTAAATTCATTTTTTTTTCATTATTTTCGTTTGCACCCTATTTATTGACCCGGGGGCCCTAACAAAAATAAAGAAATAAAATGTTTTTTTGGGGAAATTTAAATTTTTTTTTTTTTCGTTAGCCACATATTCGGATTCCTTTTTTTAAAAACATTTTGAAACTTGTGTAGTGTTAAAAATGTGATTTCCCCCCCATTTACATTTTGATTCAAAATTGCATTAAAAAACCCATGGAGCGTGCTCGCTCCCCCTTTTGGTCCAAATTACGGCGGCTCTTTGAAATTGCCAATCACGGGACCCCGGCTCGAATTTTTTTCCCCCCCATGGGAACTTATGAGAAATTTAGCCGCGTCTGATTGGCAAAGCTGGAGACCCCAGATGAAAAAACCCAAAATCGGGCTCTTTTCGGGGCCTTTTTTTACTGTTTTTTAAAACTTTCCCGCCTTTGAATTTTGTTTGGCCCAATTTTTTCCATAGGTTTTAGAATGGGGTTTTTGTCGCTCCTTTTTCTGATTGGTCAAAATTTTCTCCATAGGCTGGGAATGGGACTTTGTCGCTCCTTTCTGTTTGGGCCCGGGGCTAGGCGAGCCCCCGTAGCTCACCAATCAGTCTTTGTACCCTTTTTACTGTTTTTTTTGAAATGTCCCGCCTTTGGATTCTGATTGGTCCAAAATCCTCCATAGGTTTGAATGGGGCTTTGTCGCTCCTTTTTGATTGGTCTAAACTTCCCCATAGGCTAAAATTTGGGACTTTTTTCGCCCCTATTTTTTGGGCCCGAGCTAGGCGAACCCCCGTTTGCTCGGGGCCCAATCAGCTCTTTCAGATTTTTTTCTGTATTTTAAACCCTGTCCCCCCGGGTGGATTCTGATTGGCCCAAAAAATCCTCCATAGGCTAGAAGGGGGCCTTTGTCGCTCCTATTCTGATTGGTTCCAAACTCCCCCATGGGCTAGAAAGGGGGTTTTGTCCCCTCCTATTTGAGGGGCCGGTTTATGCCGCCCAAATTTGAGAATAGGTTTCGGATTTGAATTTTCTGTATTTCCGGCAAATTTTTAATATAATTTCTTGAATTTAAAAATTTGCCCTTCCGAGTTTGGGAAAGTGATTTTATTTTTTAAAAAGGGTTTTTTTTGTACCCTTCAGGGTCCTTTCCCGGGCACTGTTTTTTTCCCCCTTTATAAAGGCGATTTTTTCGGGAAAAAACACTCCTTTCTGCACGGGGGGGAGCGCCCAGACTTCTGTCGCGATCTTTTGTTCCCCTTCCTCGCAAAGTTCGGATTTCCCGCTTCACTTCGCCCCCGGCGGAGGGTTTTAGACCCCAAAAAAGGTAGAACGCCCTTTTTAAAGGCGATTTTTGTTCTTTCTCCCCCACCCACATCGGGGGAAAGATTTCTCGGCCCCCAGCCTGGGCTCGATCGGAACAGAATTTTCGGCGAGCCCTGCAAAGGGCCTAAGTCCCCCACCCCGCACCCCCACACAATGGCGGGGCGGACTTTTTCCCGAAAGTTCGGGTGCACTTCCTCGGACGGCAAGCATAGGGGCAGCGCCGCCCCAGGGGCCCCTGTCCCCGCATTCGCCTCTTACGCTGGGGAGGCGCGGGGGACTTTACATGTTTTGTTTTAGGGCCGCCGGCCGCGGGCATAAACAGGCGCAGATTCCGCCGGAAAACTGGCGGAAAAACGGCGCCTCGACCCGGGGGGATTCTTTCATGTTTGGGGGCCCAAAGTGTGTTTTGTCAAATGTAGGGCCCTTTAAAGAATGCTCTATTGTTCTCTCTGGACAGGGATAGTTTAAAATTTGATTTTGGACCACAGGGCAAAGCAAGTTTTTTTTTCCCCTTGCCCCTTTTTTTGCCCGTGATAGTAAAGACATAGGGACATGTCCCCTTAGGGGCTGCACTATTTTTTTCATTTTTAAAGTGCCTTTAAAAAATGGCACGGAGGGCGCCCTTTTGACATTGTCGTTTTCCCTAAAAGGGGCAGATTAATCTCAATTTACTGTAGTCGCTGCTTATCTCTATGTAGTCAAATATTAGGTATTGACCTACTGATTGCTCTATTGTTCTCTGGACAGGGGAAGGTTTTGATTTGTTAGACCAAAAGGGCAATTTACAAGCAATACATGAAAGTTTTAAAGGGGTCTTTTTTCTTGCACTGGGGGGGGGTTTTTCCCTTTATCAGGTTCTAAAAGATAAAAGTTACATTTTTTTAGGCCCTAGTGGGGTTGGAAGGGAAAAAAAAAACCGTCGTGACCCTCTTAATGCTGCGCTATAGGAGCTCATAGAGACCAACTAGAAAGTCATGTATGTAGGGGAACTTTAAAAAGTTAGACAAAAAAAAACATCCAACTAAAAAAAAAAAAAAAAAATTTCATATAATAGTCACCTGTTGCTTATCAATATATAAGAAAAAAAAAGGGGGGATGGCGTGTCCCCCTTTTAAAAAAGTATGGGGCCGGGCTATAGGGGGAAACCCGGTGGGGAGTCTTAAAATGGACCCGTTTTTAAAAACATTTAAGGGCACCAGTTAATTGACGGCCCCAGGTGGGGCCATATTACGACGTTTTTTCTATTGCCCTGATTGATACTGTTTTGCCTTAAATGCTTTGACGTACTTGCCCCGATGTCAAAAACCCTTTCCCGTTGGGTGGGGGATCTCCAAAATCCAAACTCGGAAGAAGCTGAAGAAATAAAAATGGTGGTAATAAATAATTGACACAAGAGCGAATTACCTGATATAGAAAGAGAATAGAAAGGAAAGAAGGGTAATACAAGAAAAAAAGTGAATACCAAAAAATTCGAAAGAAAAGGGAAAGAAATAACAAGTGAAGAAGAGAACGAATAAACGAACATAAGGCAGACAAAAATATACTCAATAAGAACGAAGACAACAAGAGGATTGAAGAACAAAAATAAAAAAGTAAGCGGAGGGGAGGAAGAAAAAAAAAAAGAGATAGTTAAAAAAGAGAGAAATAGAAATCAAAACATCAAAAAAAAAATGGGAGGGTGAGTAAAGAAAAATAAAAGATCAAAAATAGAACAACCCTTGGATTAACAAAATAGGGAAACAGAAGGCCGAACAAAAAATACAGAAATAAAGATAGGAGAGACAGAAATAGAAGAAATCTAAGCATAACGTAAAAAGTGAACTAGGTGAATACATAGAATAAAAGCAATTGAAAAATAAAATGAGAGAAAGACATTAGAAGAGTTAAACAGTATGAAAACTGTGTTGATGATAAGGAATTGAATATTAAGATAAAGCATAGAACGCTAAAAAGAAGAAGGCAACGGATATACGGAAAAGACTAAGAAAAGAGAAAACGTGGGACAAACGGTAGTATAACAGAAAGATCGAGAGGAAATAATAAAAAAATGTTGGAGTGACATAAATAAAAAATGAAAAGGAGGTGGAACGAGGAAGTAGGGAAAACAAAGGCGGGGTGTTGTAAAAAAAAAAAAAGTACACAGTAAAAAAGGAAAAAAACGGTAATAAATGTAACGACAACTGTGTGGAGGGAACAAAAATAATGATCCTATATAGCAATAAACACCTCTGCATAATATTAAAAAAGAAAAGTTCACGCAATAAGAGACAAGCAAGATAGGTTGGCGAGTGTATCGAGAAGCGAAAAAACAATGTAAAGAAATCAAAATTAACTGAGGATACAATACTATACCATTAAAACCCTCTCAACACACAACAACTGAACACTCAACTAGATCACCACCGGCCCCCCCTCCCTCCCCCCAACCACTCCACCCTCCCCCTCCCCTCCCAAATTTCCATCCTCCCATCCTCCCACCCCACGTTTCTTCCCACCCCCCCTCATACCCGCCCCCGTCTTTTTTGCCACTCCCCCTTTCCCAGTCAATCTTTCTTCCCCATCGCTCCCATTCTCCTTTCCTCCCTCCCCTCCCCCACCCACCCCCCTCACCCTATCCCCCCCCCCCCCCCTCCCGCCTTCCCTTAACACCAACGTCCCCCCCCATTTTCTGAAAATTAACAACCTACATTTCCCCCCCCCCCCCCTCCCGTTACCCCCCCTAAACCCATAACATGGTATTGGTGTGTGGCTTGCATGTCACATTTTAGGATCTTCTCATAAGTTTAAGGGGACACGTGCAGCAGAAAGGAGTATTTCTGCTAAAACTCTTGTAAAACATTTTTTTTTTTAGAATTTTTGCAAAAAATTACATAAAAAATCTTGTTCTTTTCTAGCTGTGATAGTAAAGACATAAAAGTCCCGAGTGGCCGGGCAGACTAATTTTCTCATCTTTACTGAGTTATGCATATTCTGTGTCAGTACAAATTGTAGGTAATGACCTACTGATTGTTCTATTGTTCTCTGGACAGGGATAGATAAGATTTGATTAGACCACAGGGCAATGACAAGCAATACATGAAAGTATAATGGGCTCATCTTTTTCTCTTGTTCTTTTCTAGCGGTGATAGTAAAGACACAAAGCTCCTGAATAGCCGGGCAGACTAATCTCACTTTACTGTAGTTGCAGCATGGTTCTGTGTAGTCAAATAGACATAATGTGTGTAGTCAAATGTAGACATAATGAATGCTCTATTGTTCTCTCTGGACAGGGATAGATAAGATTTGATTAGACCACAGGGCAATGACAAGTTTTTCTCTCTTGCCCTTTTCTAGCTGTGATAGTAAAGACATAGGCGACATGTCCCATTAGGAGATTAGAGAGATATAGCAGAGACTCATTCAATTCTAATGTGCTAGAGTGTAGAGATAGTACTGGCACGGAGGCGCCTTTCTGACATGTCGTCCATAAAAGGGGCAGACTAATCTCAATTTACTGTAGTTGCTGCATATCTCTGTGTAGTCAAATATTAGGTATTGACCTACTGATTGCTCTATTGTTCTCTGGACAGGGATAGATAAGATTTGATTAGACCACAGGGCAATGACAAGCAATACATGAAAGAATAATGGGCTCATCTTTCTCTGCACTGTGGAGGGGTTTTGTCACATTTATCAGGTTCTAACGATAACGCTTACATCCATTAAGGCAATTGAGGCTTGGATGTGAAGAACCGTCAAGTGACCCTCTTAATGCTGCGCTATAGGAGCTCATAGAGACCAACTAGAAAGTCATGTATGTAGGGGAACTTTAAAAAGTTAGACAAAAAAAAACATCCAACTAAAAAAAAAAAAATTCATTATTAGTCCCACCTGTTGCTTATCAATATATAAGAAAAAAAGGTGATGGTAGTGTCCCTTTAATCAAGCTATGGGCCGGAGCTATAGGGTGAACCAAGGTGACAGTCTTACCTGGACCCGTCTAACACATAAGACACCAGTATAATAGACGGCACAGGTGGGGCCCTATTACAGACGTTTCTCTATCTGCCCTGATTGATACTGATGTGCCCATACTGCTTTGACGCTACTTGCCCTGATGTCACAGCTCACCTGTTGGATGGTGGATCCTCCACATCACATTAAGGTTTTAGTGTAGAACCGCCCTGGAGAACAGAACCTAAGAAGCCCCCAAGTTTTCACAATGTAACCCCCATGCAGGGATCTGGTCTTTGGGGACAGACAGGAAGTGTAACTGGACAAGGAATGGGTCAAAGGGAAGTTCTGGTGAGTTCAGAGACAAAGTCAAAGGTCTGAACAGGTTGCAGACTAGTAAAGAGGTTAGAGACAAAGCCAAAGGTCAGCTCAAGCAGCAGGCTAGTAGAGAGGTCACCGACAAAGCAGAAGGCCAGCACAGGCTGCAGGCTAGTAGTGAGGTTAGAGACAAAGCAGAAGGCCAGCACAGGCTGCAGGCTATAGAAAAGGTCAGAGAAAAAAGCAAAAAGGGCCAGCACAGGCTGCAGGCTAGTAGAGAGGTCAGAGACAAAGCAGAAGGCCAGCACAGGCTGCAGGCTAGTAGTGAGGTTAGAGACAAAGCAGAAGGCCAGCACAGGCTGCAGGCTAGTAGAGAGGTCAGAGACAAAGCAGAAGGCCAGCACAGGCTGCAGGCTAGTAGAAAGGTCAGAGACAAAGCAGAAGGCCAGCACAGGCTGCAGGCTAGTAGTGAGGTTAGAGACAAAACCAAAGGTCAGCGCAAGCAGCAGGCTAGTAGAGAGGTCAGAGACGAAGCCAAAGGTCAGCACAGGCAGCAGACTAGTAGAGAGGTCAGAGGCAAAGCTGAAGGTCAGTACAGCCAGAGGATTAGTAGCAACGCCAGGGACAAAGTCGAAGGTCAGCCCAGCTGTAGCAGAGCCAGAGCGCACAAGACTATACTGGAGCACCCAGAAATGTAGAGCAAATAGAGTACATAGACTTAATTCAAAGGGATCTATAGAGGCGAGGGGAAGCATTATAGCTACAAATGTTTTTGATCACTTGTAGCACTTTGGTGTTTTCCCTCTTCATTTGGCATACAGATCTTGAGATGTCTGCAGATCTTAGCACTGCCCATGAGGAAAGGAAGTTACTCCCACCAGGGCTGAGACCCCACCCACGAACAGCCATAGATTGTTATAAAAAGTCACTGCCATTATGATAGAAGCACAATTGCTTCTAGTGCTGTGAAATCTCATTTATCAGGACTATATTTTTTATGTGGTAACTGTGCAGGCAATTCCCGACTTACAACGTTCCTACTTACATCCGTCTGCTAGAAACAAACGGAGACTTATGGAACGTGGCTCGTCGTGCTGATGACAAAAACTGCATCACGCCCCATAATAACCTCAGAACGCTGCAGAGGGGACATTGGCCCTTTCAAGCACCAATGCCGAGAAGCGCCTGCTGCTTTTGCCTATAGCTACAACCCTGACAAACTGATATATTATAATATGAAAAGTCTATGAAAACTACAAAGTACATGATATAATCTGGGCTGATTCATGAAAAATAAATGAAATTTGCAACTCTACTTGTATTTGCATAGTCAGATGCATGTAATCCTTGAGGCTACTACTCAGCTCGCACCAGTCAGACATTTCTGAGCTGTCACATCTCTGCAGACAAGAGAATACAGCTGCGCCTCTTCCTCTAGTTGTTCCCGACTCCAACAAAGATGACTGAGAATGATGCAAGAACCTGCAGCTGTTATCCCAATGGTATTATCCCAATATAACTGCTACGATACTTCTCCTATGTACAAGAAGATAACAACTATATTACTGCTCCTATGTACACGAATATAACTACTATAATACTGCTCCTATGTACAAGAATATAACTACTATAATACTGCCCCTATGTACAAGAATATAACTACTATAATACTGCTCCTATGTACAAGAATATGGCTACTATAATATTGCCCTCTATGTACAAGAATCTAACTGCTAGAATACTGCTCCTAAAGTACAAGAATAATAACTACCATAAAAAAATTGCTCCTATGTACAAGAATATAACTACTATAATACTGCTCCCTATGTACAAGAAATAACTACTATAATACTGCCCCTATGTACAAGAATATAACTACTATAATACTGCCCTATGTACAAAGAAATATAAACTAAAAATAATACTGCTCCTTTGTACAAGATATAACACTATAATACTGCTCCTATGTACAAGAATATAACTACTATAAACTGCCCCTATGTACAAGAATATAACCCACTTATATACTGCCCTATGTACAAGAATATAACTACTATAATACTGCTCTATGTACAAGAAATAACTACTATATACGCTCCCTATACAAGAATATAACTACTATAATACTGCCCCCTATGTACAAGAATATAACTACTATAATACTGCCCCAAATTTACAAGAAAATAACTACTATAATACTGCTCCTATGTACAAGAATATAACTACTATAATACTGCTCCAATGTACAAGAATATAACTACTATAATGCTGCCCTCTATGTACAAGAATATAACTACTATAATACTGTCCTCTATGTACAAGAAATATAACTACTATAATACTGCCCTCTATGGTACAAGAATATAACTACTATAATATTGCCCCCTATGTACAAGAATATAACTACTATAATACTGCCGCTATGTAAAAAGAATAATAACCACTATAAGCTCCCTCACTACAAGAATATAACAACTATCATACTGTCCCCTATGTACAAGAATATAAATACTATAATAATTCCCCCAATTAACAAGAAAAAAACTACTATAATACTGCTCCCTATGTACAAAAATATAACTAAACCCCCTATTAAAAATGCCAAAACCCCCTATGTACAAAGAAATAACTATATAATACTGTCCCTAAAATACAAATATAACTACTAAAATACTGCTCCCTATTACAAGGGAAATAATACTATAATACTGCTCCCTAGTTCAAGAATATAAAATACTATAATACTGCCCTATGTACAAGAATATAACTACTAAATACGCCCTATAACAGATAAACTAATAATACTGCCCCTATGTACAAGAATATAACTACTATAATACTGCCGCTATGTACAAGTATATATCTACTATAATACTGCCCCCTATGTACAAGTCTACCCTGATAATCTATTTGGTGGTATTTTAGGGAATCGTGGGTTTATTAGGATATACAAGCCCTCTAATAGTCTACAATATCTGCTCTCGCCCCTCTAGAGTCAGTATCCGGTTCTCCTGTGTACAGCTTCTTTGTTGCTCTCTAGTCGCGGTGTCCTCGGGCGGTCATACAGAACAGTACAGGGATATAAATTGGCGCTGTCTACAATCGATTTTCCCAGTTGGATTCGTCAGAGGACTCAGGTGTCTGTCATTCCGCAGGGTCTATTCTACGATAATTGGACCTGATGATAAAGAGTGCGGGCCCCGGGCGAGACGCTTCACTTTATAAAGATTTAGATGTTTCGGGGCTTTGTCTGGATCACTGGAGTGAACTGGAATGAATGTGACGGCCTGTTCATCGCCAGCACGGGAAGGTGTGTGGGGGGGGGAGGGAGGGGGAATGCATGCTGACTTGCAGGAAAACAAAAATAATCCAGTGCAAGAGGCAGGGAGGCTGAGGAGGGCTGAAGAGGGGGATTGTATTACGGTCCAAAGACTTAAATCACCCTGTGGGTAATTATAGAGCGGCAGGCTGGGTCATCCGGAATCTGCACACAACTCAGGGATGAACAGTGAATGGAAATCACCTAGGCTTGCAACCCTTACCCATGGAATGTGAACCCTCGGAGGCATGTGGCCGGCTCTGGGATATTTTGGGGGATTTATGGGTTCTGTTGTGTTATGATGGAACAGGGATAAACACTTGAGAATGGTCCAGTTGTCAAATATCACAAAAAGAAAGTCATATTTCCTATAGAGTCTCCTGATTACTCACCGGCCACCAGTTTTTGGGCTCGGCTCGCTCCTACCAGCTGTTGCTCTCATGGCTTTCATTAATCATAGTCTTAATTTGACAGAACTAAGTCGCAGTAAGACTCAGAAGCCCAAATCAGAAGGTAAAGACGTAGCTCAAAGCCCCTGAACCCCAAGACAAAATGGGCCCTCAACTGGCTCCTTCCTATCTCCCAGAAGCTACTGTATTTTTCGTAATTTAAGACGCAGCAGACCATTGGACGCATCTATTGTATTTTTCGGACTTTAAGACGCACCGTACCATAAGACGCACCTATTGTATTTTTCGGTCTTTAAGACGCACCCGACCATAAGACGCACCTATTGTATTTTTCGGACTTTAAGACGCACCGGACCATAAGACGCACCTATTGTATTTTTCGGTCTTTAAGACACACCGGACCATAGGACGCACCTATTGTATTTTTCGGTCTTTAAGACGCACCAGACCATAGGAGGCACCTATTGTATTTTTCGGTCTTTAAGACGCAACAGACCATAAGACGCACCTATTGTATTTTTCAGACTTTAAGACGCACCGGTCCATCGGACGCACCTATTGTATTTTTCGGTCTTTAAGACACACCAGACCCTAGGAGGCACCTATTGTATTTTTCAGACTTTAAGACACACCAGACCCTAGGAGGCACCTATTGTATTTTTCAGACTTTAAGACGCACCGGACCATTGGACACACCTATTGTATTTTTCGGTCTTTAAGACGCACCGGACCATTGGACACACCTATTGTATTTTTCAGTCTTTAAGACACACCGGACCATAAGACGCACCTATTGTATTTTTCGGACTTTAAGACGCACCGGTCCATCGGACGCACCTATTGTATTTTTTCGGTCTTTAAGACACACCAGACCCTAGGAGGCACCTATTGTATTTTTCAGACTTTAAGACGCACCGGACCATAGGACGCACCTATTGTATTTTTCAGACTTTAAGACGCACCGGACCCTAGGACGCACCTATTGTATTTTTCAGACTTTAAGACGCACCGGACCATTGGACGCACCTATTGTATTTTTCAGACTTTAAGACGCACCGGACCCTAGGACGCACCTATTGTATTTTTCAGACTTAAGACGCACCGGACCATAAGTCGCACCTATTGTATTTTTCGGACTTTAAGACGCACCGAACTATAAGACGCACCTATTGTATTTTTCAGAATTTAAGACACACCAAACCATAGGAAGCACCTATTGTATTTTTCAGACTTTAAGACCCACCGGACCATAAGACGCATCTATTGTATTTTTCGGTCTTTAAGACGCACCGGACCATAAGACGCACCTATTGTATTTTTCGGTCTTTAAGACGCACCAGACCATAGGACGCACCTATTGTATTTTTCGGACTTTAAGAGGCACCAGACCATAGGACGCACCTCTTGTATTTTTCGGACTTGAAGACGTACCGGACCATAAAACGCACCTATTGTATTTTTTGGACTTTAAGACGCACCGGACCATCTCACTCAGCCTTTGTACTTTTCGGTCTTTAAGACGCACCGGACCATAAGACGCACCTATTGTATTTTTCGGTCTTTAAGACGCACCGGACCATAGGACGCACCTATTGTATTTTTCGGACTTTAAGATGCACCGGACCATAGGACGCACCTATTGTATTTTTCGGACTTTAAGACGCACCGGACCATAAGACGCACCTATTGTATTTTTCGGTCTTTAAGACACACTGGACCATAGAACGCACCTATTGTATTTTTCGGTCTTTAAGACACACCGGACCATAGGACGCACCTATTGTATTTTTCGGTCTTTAAGACGCACCGGACCATAGGAGGCACCTATTGTATTTTTCGGTCTTTAAGACGCACCGGACCATAGGACGCACCTATTGTATTTTTCGGTCTTTAAGACACAACAGACCATAGGAGGCACCTATTGTATTTTTCAGTCTTTAAGACACACCGGACCATAGGACGCACCTATTGTATTTTTCGGACTTTAAGACGCACCGGACCATAAGACGCACCTATTGTATTTTTCTGTCTTTAAGACGCACCGGACCATTGGACGCACCTATTGTATTTTTCAGACTTTAAGACGCACCAGACCATAGGATGCACCTATTGTATTTTTCAGACTTTAAGACCCACCGGACCATAAGACGCATCTATTGTATTTTTCGGTCTTTAAGACGCACCGGACCATAAGACGCACCTACCATACTTTTCGGACTTTAAGCCGCACCACCATTTTCCTCCCAAATTTGGGGGGAAAAAACTGCGTCTTATAGTCCAAAAAATACCGTAATCAGGAAAGGTCTTCCATCAAGGCAGCCATGTTACACATTCCTGTTGGTACTCATGACAAGGGCTTGTTTCAGTCTTCGAGACAGTGTCGGACTGGGGTGCCTATGGCCCACAGGTGGAGTTTGCTCTAGGGGCCCACCAGCTGAGCTGTTTCTGGGACCACCGGTGGAGTTTATTTTCGGGGCCCACCCAGAGGCGTAACTTTAAGCTCTTGGGCCCTACTGCAAAAAGTGAAATGGGGCCCCCTAGTTACCATGCGCCATTTACTAAAGTGGTGTCTTCTTATGTGGCAGAAGGGCTTTTGGGCCCCCTCAGACTGCCGGGCCCGGTAGCGACTGCTACCGCTGCACCCCTTGTAGCTACGCCCCTGGGCCCACCCTACATCTACTGTAAATGACTGTACCTGCCTCGTATACTCTGCCTCTTGCTTTTTGCCTCTCTTTCTGTGCTTTTTTTGGCTCTTCTGAGGATGTATATGGAGTAAAAAAAACAACTCTAGGTCTACCAAGCACAGGGGCCCACCGGGATTTTTTCCTCTATTCCCATGTGGGCCAGTCCGAGCCTGCTTCGAGGGGCTCTCAAGGGTTAAAAAAAACATGGCTGCTTTCTTTCAAAAGCATCACCCCACCTGTCCATTGCTTGTGTGTCATACTGCAGTCCAGCCCCATTCACAACCTATCGACAGGTTGGTCACCAATTCTGCAAGTTGGCAGCCATGTTTTTTTTCTAATCCTAAACAATCCCTTCAAGGGCTTTTCATATTCTAGACAAACTCTTTCTCATCGAGAATGAAAGAAAACCACCGTGAAGGACAAAGGTGAAACTTGAAGCTTCTAGACCCTAGTGCAAAAAGTAAAATGAGCCCTCTAGTTACCAAGTGCCATTTACAACCAGGGCTGTGGAGTCGGAGTCGTGGAGTTGGAGTCGGTGACTATTTTGCAGGAGTCGGAGTCGTCATAAAAGGGATAGACTCCGACTCCCAAAATATATAATAAGTTAGTCCAGTTAGTTTGATGCAAAGAGCAAGAGGAATTGGGTCCGGCCAGTGCGACTTCTCCCATATCTTCAGCCTTATCACATGAGGAGTGGAATTGATGACATGGAGCAGGCAAAGCGCTGCCCAGGGGAGAAGATTCTGCTCCCAGGGCAAACACATTTTAGCAAAATGTTTCACCTGTTTTCAAAGAAGTAGAAGAGTCCAACCATTCATCAAAACTGACTGTGGCTGAGGCAATACCTTTATACCCTGACATTGTTAGAGATGTTGCCCCTGTTGTCACCGTTTTGCCCCCAACCCAAGTTAGTGTAGAGAGGCTGTTCTCTAGCCTGGAAATAATGAGATCAGATGTGAGGTCATATATGCAGGATCTGATGGAGGCAATACTATTTCTCAGAACAAATTCAGAGACTCCACAAATGTTCCTGCAGTGTTTTGCATATTTACATTTTTTTTGTGTTCTAAAATCATATCCAATAAATATATTTTACACTGACAAGCAAAAAGGTAAGATTGTTTTGAATTTGTGACTTTCAGGCTCCATATCTCACCATCCCCTACAGCTTGGTACATTAGGCTACTGTAATTTTATATACAGTCATCTTACCCATCTTATTCATAACTTTGACTTTCAAGTATTTAGCATCTGCTTAGTTCTGCTGTTTCTTTCCTGTATCTGCACTGTTTCTGTTTTGATCCTATTTATAAAAATGTTAATTTGTATTATTTTGTTAGCATTTGGGAAATCCACCTTTAGTTTTCTATACTGCCTGAATCCTTCTGGGCTCTGCATCAGATTCAAGCATATCTTGACCAAAATCTGAACCGGTCTCTTCTACACATTCCCAATGTTGGTGCAGACTGGACTTGGATACAAATAAAGCTTTTTCTAAAACTCCACCCAGAAGTGTTCAAAAGATCAAAACATTGTTACCCTTTTGCTTATCAGTGTCTGTTCTATCTAAATAGCTTGATTATTATATCATAAGGTGATAAACAGCCTGATGTTACCATTTTACTACAGTAAAGTTATCACTTAAACATGCGCCATGTATGAGGGGGTCAGGAGTCGGAGTCAGAGTCGGAGTCATGAGTCAGGAGTCGGAGGTTTGGGAAATTAAGGAGTCGGAGTCGGGGCTTTGGCTTGCCGACTCCACAGCCCTGTTTACAACAATGGTCTTCTTATGTGGCAGAAGGGTTTTTGGGCCCTCTTAGGATACTGGGCCCTGTACCTCTGAACCCCTGAAGAAGGACCTTCCTCTGTCATGTTCATCTCATCTCAGATCTGACTATTTGGTCCACAGGAAGGTAACTACCCAACTGAGATTTTTGTTGGTGGATCCCATAAACGTCAATAGGATGAGCCAACAACCTTTTGCTTATGGTCACCGGTAAACCACCCCCAAATGTCCGTGATCAAGGGAAGCAGGACCAGACTGGTTAGATTTCGTGTGTTGTGGATGGGTTAACAGACTGCTGGCTGATATTAACTTTTCAAGTGCTCAATAATTCATGCAGCTATAAATATTGCGGCCTCAATAATTAAAATCCTTTTAGCAATGTTCCCTGCGAGCGAGGAGCAATGTTATGGAGCTATCATTTAACTGGGTTTAATAACATCTTACACACAAGGCAGAGGCCACACCAGTGATGGACGTGGAGGAACAAGGTCCGAAGGACTATCTTGGGACACCATAAGCCATAACGATGAGGGCTTGTCAAAATTTGGCCTCGTTACTTGAGTTGCGGGGTCATCAGCTACCTGATCGTTAGTGGTGGGGGGGTTGGATTTCGTCAGAATTATTTTGGGACAACTGAGATGCCCGAGGTCTTAAACATCTGCTCCGCTAATGTCAACCACCAAGAGTGTGGAGAAAAAAAAACAAAACGAGGGGTTCAGTGTTCTGTAAAGCTTAGGTCAAACGAGTTGTATGTACGAGGCCCTGGCAAATGCGGAGGGGGCAGGATTGGTGCTGACACATTTAAAGGGATGTATCAAGTGGTGAGGTGTCAATGATCTGCCATACGCTGACTCCCAAGCCTTGAGAACTTTCACAACTCCAAAAATATTGTCACTATTATTGGGGTCAATTGAATTTGTCAATGATCTGGAGAACCGACAAGGGCTGGGCACTGATGACCTTCGAGCTGGTCGGGAAGTGTTTCATACCGCAATCTCAACAAAGTCTTGACACAGAGTTATTGCCAGGGCAAAGTAGTGAGTACTGACTGATGTATGCCAGGCTAAGGTGAAGCAATGCCAAGTATCGTATGAAGGGAATAACCATAATCGGGCTGGTCTGTCCATTGGTATCTTCACAGCAGGGTCATGGGGATATGCGTATATCTTAGATAGAGATCTCCAAACCACGACCCCTCTATTAGCTACAGCACAGATCTAAGGGCGTATGTCCATAAAGACAGGCCATGAAGAGAGGGAACTCATTCCAGTTTGGTCATATCTCCAGAGCCTACAGAGCCACGTGGTTTTCATGGCCGAGAATGAAGGGAAAATGTACTCATGTCATGTACATGGGATGAAGGGCAACAGAACCTCCTTGGGACACTCAAAGAGGCCTCATTTTTATCCTTTCATATCTATCCATGTTCTGTATGGAATTCATGGCAATTATCCATTGTAAAGAACAGCTCCAGCTCCGGAGGACTTGGTCTTACCATGTACTACATGGTCAACCATGTTGCCAACATGCCAACAACTACTCCTGGTGAATATCAACTCATCATTGAGTTTTCATGAGCTAAACACCCAGTGATCAAGTAACCAGTGAGGTACCCACCTTACAAATTGTAAATGTTCTGGATGGACACCAAAGTGTTGGAGAAGGCCAGGACAGATCTGCCTATGAAAGAAAAACAGAGGATTCACTGTTGAGCTTAGGTTCTAACACAGTAAAGAGGTCTAACTACAAAAACCATGAGCTTCAATGGAAGACAACCCTACTTATGGTTCATGTTTATGCTGGATTTTGCCACCTTTTCTGAGGCTGTCAGTCCATCCCGTGGGGCTAATGATGACTGAGTGTACATACCCCATAGGCAGCCCCTTAGGTCCCCTTGTAGAAATCATAGACTCAACTAGATCCAATTCTACCTATTCAATGAGATCAGGCATCATCATGTTTGATGGTACCACCACATTAACAAATAAAATAGGGAACCCAACTTGAAAGTCTCGCACCCTTCTCCGCTGAAGACCAGAGTGTCGAAGGGGGTCACATTAGATACATGCTCCTGGGTAGTAGATATAGAAGCCTAAACATTAAAAGATTCTGAACACAGTGGGGTCCAATGTTATTTTTAGTTCTCCTGTCCAGTGGTGAACCTAGAGAAGAAGTGATAGCAAAGATCAAAATGGGGCCAGCATTATAGCATGGGGTTATGTGGTTTTTTTTCTTCCATTTGCTTTCCATAGGCCCATTGCCCACCTCCTTGTTTGCTGGAAAAGAGGAGTCCGTCCTAGACCCTCACCACTTTATGGCAATGGGGATGGAACAAATCAGGTTGGGACTCACAATAGACCTTCACCACTTTATGGCAATGGGGATAGAACAAACCAGGTTTTGACTCACAATAGACCCTCACTGCTTCATGGCAATGGGGACAGAACAAACCAGGTTGGGACTCACAATAGACCCTCACTGCTTCATGGCAATGGGAATAGAACAAACCAGGGTGAGACTCACAATGGACCCTCACCACTTTATGGCAATGGGGACAGAGCAAACCAGGTTGGGACTCACAATGGACCCTCACAGCTTCATTGCAATGGGGACGGGACAGAACAAACCAGGTTGGGACTCACAATGGACCCTCACAGCTTCATTGCAATGAGGATAGAACAAACCAGAATGGGACGCACAATGGACCCTCACCACTTTATGCTAATGGAAATAGAACAAACCAGATTGAGACTCACAATAGACCCTCACTGCTTCATGGCAATGGGAATAGAACAAACCAGGTTGAGACTCACAATGGACCCTCACCACTTAATGGCAATGGGGACAGAACAAACCAGGTTGGGACTCACAATAGACCCACACATCTTCATTGCAATGGGGACAGAACAAACCAGGTTGGGACTCACAATAGACCTTCACCAATTTATGGCAATGGGGATAGAACAAGCCAGGTTGGGACTCACAATAGACCTTCACCAATTTATGGCAATGGGGATAGAACAAACCAGGGTGTGACTCTCAATAGACCTTCACCACTTTATGGCAATGGGGACAGAACAAACCAAGTTGGGACTCACAATAGACCCTCACCACTTGTATTTTTTTCAGAATTTTCAGAAATAATTTTGTGACTTTGTAGAATTTAGCTCCCTGTGGAACTGTGATTAGACAGGGCGCACTGATTTTGGAATACATCTCTCTAGATGCAGATGCATTGACCCTGCAGTTTTAGAATAGAGTAATTCCCTCTCAGAGATGTCAGCGTAATCTAATTATAAAATTTGTGGACATAACTCACGGCTTAAAGTGCTGATCCACCAGCAGCAGCCGCCTGCTATGTAGAGTTACACAGTTACATCTGTATCTGAGCTTACATCTCTGACTCTTTAATGTGAGAAGAACAGGAAAAAGTTGACAACTAGCCCTGAAATGCATAGACATGTAAACCAAGAGAGCAGATACCAAAGTGGTAGCCCCCGCCGCAGTTTTGGGGGCCACAAAAAGAGGTTTTCCAGCCCTGCTTAGTCCTATTGCAGCAAATTCAGCAGAGACGTCCGGTGGAAACAGCCACCATCTCAGATATAAGTGATGGGAAGAGAGTGGATGGAGGGGGACAACAGGCATCAAGTCCTCTAATCCCAGGAGAGCAGAGGTGTGAAGATTTTTGCTATGGGCTTTGTTCTGGTGCCTCTGTAAAGACATCTATTACTGTGCTTGTCTTCTTCTAGATGGCTTTCAAAGACTGGCACAACCTTTGTGTTCTGACGTAATAATCGGGAACTTACAGAGGTGCAGCGGGACCCCCTACACAACTATGGGTGCATTTAAGAACCCTGATGTATGGAGATGTAGGGATGTCTACAAGGGATATGGTCATGGTTGCCAGCTCTCCTGGGACACTCCAGGAAAAAGGGGCACACTTTCCGACTCCTGTAAAAAGGGGACAAATCTAAGATACCAGAAAAATGGAGAGATGAGGAAAAAGGGGCATCTCCCAGACTCCAGAAAAAAGGGGTTCTGGCCTCAGGTCTTTATACAGAGAGGTTCTGGCCTCAGGTCTTTATACAGAGAGGTTCTGGCCTCAGGTCTATACACAGAGGGTTTCTGGCCTCAAGTCAATATACAGAGGGGTTCTGCTCTCAGGTCTTTATACAGAGGGGTTCTGACCTCAGGTCTACTGTATATACAGAGGGTTCTGCTCTCAGGTCTTTATACAGAGGGGTTCTGCTCTCATGTCTATATACAGAGGGGTTCTGACCTCAGGTCTATATACAGAGGGGTTCTGACCTCAGGTCTACTGTATATACAGAGGGGTTCTGCTCTCAGGTCTTTATACAGAGGGGTTCTGCTCTCAGGTCTATATACAGAGGGGTTCTGACCTCAGGTCTATATACAGAGGGGTTATGACCTCAGGTCTATATACAGAGGGTTCTGACCTCAGGTCTATATACAGAGGGGTTCTGACCTCAGGTCTACTGTATATACAGAGGGGTTCTGCTCTCAGGTCTTTATACAGAGGGGTTCTGCTCTCAGGTCTATATACAGAGGGGTTCTGCTCTCAGGTCTATATACAGAGGGGTTCTGGCCTCAGGTCTAGATAGAGATGGGTTCTGCTCTCAGGTCTATATACAGAGGGGTTCTGCTCTCAGGTTTATATACAGAGGGGTTCTGCTCTCAGGTCTATATACAGAGGGGTTCTGGCCTCAGGTCTATACACAGAGGGTTTCTGGCCTCAAGTCTATATACAGAGGGGTTCTGCTCTCAGGTCTATATACAGAGGGTTCTGCCCTCAGGTCTATATACAGAGGGGTTCTGCTCTCAGGTCTATACACAAAGGGGTTCTGCTCTCAGGTTTATATACAGAGGGGTTCTGCTCTCAGGTCAATATACAGAGGGTTCTGCCCTCAGGTCTATATACAGAGGGTTCTGGCCTTAAGTCTATATACAGAGGGGTTCTGCTCTCAGGTCTATATACAAAGGGGTTCTGCTCTCAGGTTTATATACAGAGCGGTTCTGCTCTCAGGTCAATATACAGAGGGTTCTGCCCTCAGGTCTATATACAGAGGGTTCTGCCCTCAGGTCTATATACAGAGGGTTCTGCCCTCAGGTCTATATACAGAGGGGTTCTGACCTCAGGTCTACTGTATATACAGAGGGGTTCTGCTCTCAGGTCTATATACAGAGGGGTTCTGCTCTCAGGTCTATATACAGAGAGTTCTGCCCTCAGGTCTATATACAGAGGGTTCTGGCCTTAAGTCTATATACAGAGGGGTTCTGCTCTCAGGTCTATATACAGAGGAGTTCTGCTCTCAGGTTTATATACAGAGGGGTTCTGCTCTCAGGTCAATATACAGAGGGTTCTGCCCTCAGGTCTATATACAGAGGGGTTCTGCCCTCAGGTCTACTGTATGTACAGAGGGGCTCTGGCTTCAGGTCTATATACAGAGGGGTTTTGCTCTCAGGTCAATATACAGAGGGTTCTGCCCTCAGGTCTATATACAGAGGGTTCTGCCCTCAGGTCTCTATACAGAGGGGTTCTGACCTCAGGTCTCCTGTATATACAGAGGGGTTCTGCTCTCAGGTCTATATACAGAGGGGTTCTGAGCATAAACTTTTGGGTCCCGGTTCTCGAGATAGTTGCGGGTCTCAGAGGTGAGATCCACACGTATCAGACTTTAGGGCACATGCTAGCAATCTGCCATCAAAGTCTATGGTGGAAATACTCCTAAGCTAATTTCCAAGTTGGACTAAGTAGACAACCCAAGGCTTGTAGAATTACAACTCCCTGCATGACTGAAGATGGCCATTCAGCTACAGAGAGTGGCACCACCTTAAAAAACCCAAGGAGTCTGACTTCATGCTCTGAGCTGACAGGGTAACTCTAGATAAATTCTGGGTGCCTTAGGGACTCACCCACGCAATGTTGTCTCCTATGTCTCCTCTCTCTCCCCAATCTCTCCCCTACTCCTCTCCATCAATCTCTAATTACCCAGCATCCGCACAAGGCCTTCTTATCTTACTCCAGACTCATCTCAAATTATATTTAGATCCTGTGCTCTGTCTCCTTCTTAATATGGTGATTGTAAAAAAAAAAACGTATCTACCCGTATTTCAGCAGCTTAGTGGAGAACTGCTTAGGGCCACAAAATTAATGGACGAGCTTCGTTAATAGAAAGATTCCGAGTTTGAAGTTTGGCCAATGGGTTACAGGTGGAATAACCTTCTCCTCAAATCACCAACAAGTGCAAGAGCTGGAAGTGGTGGGAATGGAAGAATCATGAACTGCATGGGCAGGAACAAGAATGGGAAGAATCACAGGCCGGGGCATTGTCCATCAATGGAGGCGAAAGATGGCGCCCAAAAAATAGCATATGTGAGGTCCCACAGAGAAGTGTAAAGTAGAAGGGGTTCTGTGGGGTCCTCAGAATATGAGGTCCTTAGCAGATGCTGCCCCATGCTACAACAGTACTCCCATCCCTTATAGAACAGCATCCAATAGGGTACCCAACTTCACTAAATTTCTGGCCAGATCCTTGTGAGTTATACCAGCTGTGCTTGTATATATATATATATAGGAAATCCCAGCATCCTCCATATCACTATATACAGGAGATCCCCAGGTTATACCAGCATGCTCCATATCACTATATACAGGAGATCCCCAGGTTATAAACCCGCATGCCCATATCACTATATACAGGAGATCCCCCAGGTTATCCAGCATGCTCCATATCACTATACAGGAGATCCCAGGTATACCAGCATCTCCATATCACTATATACGGAGATCCCCAGGTTTATACCAGCATGCTCCATATCACTATATACAGAGACCCAGGTTATACCACATCCCCCATATCACTATTACTGGGGACCCAGGTTTTTACCAGCATGTCCATATCAACTATATACAGGGATCCCCCAGGTTATACCAGCATGTTTCCCTATCACTATATAAAAGGGGATCCCAGGTTATCCAGCATGCTCCATATCACTATATACAGGAATCCCCATTATCCAGCATGCTCCTATCACATATACAGAGATCCCCCGTTATCCACATG
>JAODAL010055665.1:0-23803 GCA_025379985.1 Phyllomedusa bahiana
CTGTGTTGGCTGCTGCCGTGCCCTACACAATGTTTCATTGTGCCATTTGTCTGACTCAGTGCGCTGTGGCTGCTGCGTTACCTCCACACTGTGTCATTGTCCCACTCTGTGGCCTATTCCTGTTTTTGGCCACCTCCAGAATGTCTTGTGCCACTGCCTGACCTCATGCTGCTGCTGTGGCTGCTGCCGTAAACCTCCACACTGTGTCATTGTGCCACTCTGTGGCCTATTCCTGTTTTTGCCACCTCCAGAATGCCCTTTTGTCCCAAACTCTCTGACCTCATGCTGCTGGGGCTGCCGCCGTCCCCTTTCCACACTCTATCACTGATTTTTGCCACCTGAGCCCTCAGCTTGTTTTTTTCCCAGCTGTCGCTGCCATGACTTTATCAGGCTACTTTCCCCGTTTTGAGTTTTTTGGTCAGTTTTGCCCTCTTAAGTGCCCAGGGAATTTATAGTGAAGCGATTCTAAGAGCGGCGGCAGTCATGGGGCGTGTCATACTAAAACACAACATTGTAATAAGACCAAACCAAGCTCCTCTGCTTTATTTAGCATGGCACAACGTTCTACAGCACCCTGAAGGCTCTGTGCAGCCTGGAAATAGCTTTTTTTTTTTAACGTGATTCGTGCCAAAAGTAATTCGGCGAAGTGAACGAAACGAATTTCGAGGAAATTTGCCCATCTCTAATCACTACCATAGCCTGCTGTGGTGTGTTTGTAATCACTGATAATACTACCTTAACTCCATAAATACCCGATTGAGAAGGGGATTTATGATAGATGCTGTACTGGTTTCATTAATTTATATTATTTAAATTATTAATTTTAGATTATACAATTTTATATTAATTTTATAGGCGCTAGTTATATATATTTTTTAGATATTATATAATTTAATATTAATTTTAGATTATATAATTACATTTTTATTTTACATTATTTAATTTTATATAGTTCGATAATTATCATGAATCAGTTTTTTTTAATGTAGTGGTATTAGTTGAGAAAGAATGTATATCTTTCTCAAATCTCGTTTATCTACAACAACTTTGGCCTCAATCAGACCACTTTTAACTTGGTCTGGCTTATACTGACAGTGTTGCGCCTACTTTTGATGTTACACATTCATAAATGTGTCTAATCTTACAAATCTGGTACGACACGCCCCCCGCATCTTTGGCACATTCATAAGTGTTATGTTTGGCCAAGTTTGGACGTATGGCTGTTCATACATCTATAGAGCAGGGCTACGACAGTTTTTGTGGCTCAGAGCACGCCAGAAACCTTGTGCAGCCCCATTCATACATATCGCCCTATGTTACTGGCAGGGCTGTGGAGTCAGAAAGCCAAAGCTCTGACTCTAGCTCCTCAATTTCCCAGACTCCAACTCCGACTCCAACTCCTGACTCCCTCATACATGGGGCATGTTTAAGTGATAACTTTACTGTAGTAAAATGGTAACATCCGGCTTTTTATCATCTTATGATACAATAATCAAGTTACTTAGGTAGAACATACACTGACAAGCAAAATGGTAACAATGCTTTTAACTTTTGACTTTCAAGTTCCATATTTTACAATCCACTACAGCTATGAATATGAGACTACCATCATTTTATAAACAATCATCTTACCTATCTTATACATAAATTTGACTTGCAAGTATTTAGCATTTGCTTAAATCTGCAGATTCTTGTCATGTAACTGCATTGTTACTGTTTTGCTCCTAAAAGTCCAAATATAAATTTTTATTATTTTGTTAGTATTTGGTAAATCCACCAATTTTGGCTTCCAATACTGCCTTATCCTTTTGGGCTCTGGATCAGATTCAAGCAAGTCTTGACCAAAATCTGTTCCCCGGTCTCGTCTACACTTTCCCAATGTTGGTGCAGACTGGACTTGGGTACGAATACAGCTTTTTCTTCAACTCTACCCACAAGTGTTTGATTGGGTTAAAGTCAATTTCTTGATCTGTTAGCCCCATTCTTCGAGACCCTCTTGCCCCCCATCAGAGCCTGATCTATTGACTTTCAGCTCATCACTCTAAATCACCCGTTTCCAAGTCTTCCATTTTGCAAACTCGAGCCAACGCTTCTCATGACAAGATTGAAGTCGAGGATTCTTCACCGTTTTTCGGGCCATCATTCCAGACCTTTATAATGTATGTTGCTCGGTGCTTGCATGGACGTCTGTGATCTCACTCTTACAAAGCCTAGGAGCTTCCTCCACTGCCGTGTCTGTTGCGTTAGAACTAGTGATGAGCGATTGTTTCAACTATCGTTGTCGAGTCGATAGTCAATGTTGGCAATTATCATGCCAATAGTCAATAACAGATTATCGCTGATGACTATTGAAGTCTATGGGAGAGGAACAACAGCTTCATTCTTACACCCAAACAGGGCTGGAGAAGCTGGAATTAACATCCACAACAGTAAAATGGATACGTGCTACATCTTAGGCAAACAGGGTCGGGCTGGGAATAAAAATCAGCCCTGGCACTAAGCCCCCAGAAGCACACATACAATATCCGCTTACAACATGTCCCTTGTTCTCGCACCTCGCCACTTTCTAAAATAAACTACACTATAAAGCTGCTTTCACACAGAGCATTTTTGGTGCATTTTTTATGTGTTTTTGGTGCAGTTTTGTGCAGAAAGGCAGAGCAGTTATTGCTGTACATTTCTGCACAAAAAACGCATCAAAAATGCACCAAAAACCGCTCCGTGTGAGAGCTCCCTACATACAAGCAAGGAAGAAAGAAACAGTGGTGCAGAGAAACCCCTCATCAGTCAGGTGTGCGCTTGCTTTACAATCCAGGACAAGCCCACACTGACACTATACAAGCACCAGCATAACCTACAACCCCACCAATCACATCACCAGTAGGTCACCATCACATGAATACAGCACTGACTCAACACAGAAGTAAAATGGCCCCTGACAGCAGGGACTCACAGGAGACGTCATCTCTGATGGGAGTTGTTCTCTTCTCCTTTTCTTCTTCTGGCCCAAACCTCCATGATGTCTTCGTCCCTGTAGAATTTACGACAAATACATTTTAGACTCCTCTCTTTTCCAACACTTTTCTATCAATTCCCACCTCTGTACAAACTTCCCATCCATAGAGCCCCAAATAGTAATAGTGCCCCTTCTGGTGCCCCACACAGTAATTGTACCCCAAACAGCGTATGATAGACCCTATTAGGTAAGTAGACAGGGCCTACCCCTGTAATTAGCCAGGCAGGGCAGGGCCAGTTATTAGCCAGGCAGGGCCAGTTATTAGCCAGGCAGGGCCAGTTATTAGCCAGGCAGGGACAAGGACAGTTATTAGCCAGGCAGGGACAGTTATTAGCCAGGCAGGGACAGGGCCAGTTATTAGCCAGGCAGGGCCAGTTATTAGCCAGGCAGGGACAGGGACAGTTATTAGCCAGGCAGGGACAGGGACAGTTATTAGCCAGGCAGGGCCAGTTATTAGCCAGGCAGGGACAGGGACAGTTATTAGCCAGGCAGGGCCAGTTATTAGCCAGGCAGGGACAGGGCCAGTTATTAGCCAGGCAGGGACAGTTATTAGCCAGGCAGGGACAGGGACAGTTATTAGCCAGGCAGGGACAGGGCCAGTTATTAGCCAGGCAGGGCCAGTTATTAGCCAGGCAGGGACAGGGACAGTTATTAGCCAGGCAGGGACAGTTATTAGCCAGGCAGGGACAGGGACAGTTATTAGCCAGGCAGGGCCAGTTATTAGCCAGGCAGGGACAGGGACAGTTATTAGCCAGGCAGGGACAGTTATTAGCCAGGCAGGGCCAGTTATTAGCCAGGCAGGGACAGGGCCAGTTATTAGCCAGGCAGGGACAGGGACAGTTATTAGCCAGGCAGGGACAGTTATTAGCCAGGCAGGGACAGGGCCAGTTATTAGCCAGGCAGGGACAGGGACAGTTATTAGCCAGGCAGGGCCAGTTATTAGCCAGGCAGGGACAGGGACAGTTATTAGCCAGGCAGGGCCAGTTATTAGCCAGGCAGGGACAGGGACAGTTATTAGCCAGGCAGGGCCAGTTATTAGCCAGGCAGGGACAGGGACAGTTATTAGCCAGGCAGGGCCAGTTATTAGCCAGGCAGGGACAGGGACAGTTATTAGCCAGGCAGGGCCAGTTATTAGCCAGGCAGGGACAGGGACAGTTATTAGCCAGGCAGGGCCAGTTATTAGCCAGGCAGGGCCAGTTATTAGCCAGGCAGGGACAAGGACAGTTATTAGCCAGGCAGGGCCAGTTATTAGCCAGACAGGGACAGTTATTAGCCAGGCAGGGCCAGTTATTAGTTTAAAAAATAAATAAAAATAATACTCACGTGCAGGAGCCGGCTTCCTGGATTGTTAGAGAGCGTTCAGCAGGGGCTGCAGGACTGGGGAGGTGGAGCCAGTGAACATCTCTATTGTTCCCCGTGAGCTAGCTGCCTCCATGCTCCCTCTCTGCACCTCCGGCCCCGCCTCCTGAGCTGTTAACCCATGACGCAGCCTGAGCAGCCAGCACAGACGAGCTGCGGCCGCTGCGGAGCATCCAGGCTCACTGCGGCCCTCAGTTGTGGGCGCGGCGGCTGGCGGATCCTCTGTAGTGGCCGCAGCCCGCCTCTGTAAGTGTTCTGAACTTGCTGGGGACTGCGGAGCATCCCAGCTCATTGCAGCGGCCTTCAGCTGTGGTCGCGGGCGCAGCCGGCAGCCCTCTGTAGTGGCCGCAGCCGACATCAAATGCGTGCTGGTGCTGCTATGTCCTGCTTTGGACATAGCAGCACCATAGCAAACAAGTACCAGCACGCGCAGCACTGCCTTAGCAGCCCATCGCGGCGGCTGCTTCCCTCCGCAGCGCCGTGCTGTAAAGTGAGCAGTGCCAGCCCAATGAAATAGACGTGTTCGTGCGGCCCACATGTGTCCCGGCTGCGCGGCCGCCGGGCGTCCGCCCGGTCGTGCAAGTTCTCACTCCGGGCCTGCAGGCAACACACTTAGATTATAAAAGTCACAGAAAAAAAGTCACAGACTATTCACTATCCCTGTCCTGTACCACAGCCTGACCCTTAAACCTGCATCACCCACAAATTAAAAAGTGCCAGAAGGCAGTATGATTTGAACCATCATTTTAGTTGAACTGGACATTAACTATCGCTGTCCTGTACCACAACATGACCCTCAAACCTGCATGACCCCAGATTAAAAAGAAAGTAGTCTTTGAACCACCATTTTAGATGAACATGACATTGACCATCCCTGTCCTGGATCGCAGCATGACCCTTTAATCTGCATGACCCACAGATTGAAAGACTCCTATTTCCAACACTTTTTAATCTGTGGGTCATGCAGATTTAAGGGTCATGCTGCGTTCCAGGACAGGGGTTGTCAATGTCCCGTTCAACTAAAATGGTGGTTCAAAGACTCCTTTTTCCGGCACTTTTTAATCTGTAGATCATGTAGATTTAAGGGTCATGCTGCGTTCCAGACAGGCATAGTCAATGTCCTGTTCAACTAAAATGGTGATTGAAAGACTCCTTTTTCCAACACTTTTTAATCATCATTTTAGTTGAACAGGACATTGACTATGCCTGTCCTGGAAAGCAGCATGACCCTTAAATCTACATGATCTACAGATTAAAAAGTGCCGGAAAAAGGAGTCTTTGAACCACCATTTTAGTTGAACTGGACATAGACTATCCCTGTCCTGGACCGCAGCATGACCCTTAAATCTACATGACCAAAAGATTAAAATGTGCCTGAAAAAGGAGTCTTTCAACCACCATTTTAGTTGAACTGGACATTGACTATATCTGTCCTGTACCGCAGCATGACCCTCAAACCTGCATGACCCACAGATTAAAAAGTGCCTGAAAAAGGAGTCTTTGAACCACTGTTTTAGTTGAACTGGACATAGACTATACCTGTCCTGGACCGCAGCATGACCCTTAAACCTATCTGACCCACAGATTAAAAAGTGCCGGAAAAAGGATTCTTTGAACCACCATTTTAGTTGAACAGAACATTGACTATACCTGTCCTGGACCGCAGCATGACCCACAGATTAAAAAGTGTCTGAAAAAGGAATCTTTGAACCACTGTTTTAGTTGAACTGGACATTGACTATGCCTGTCCTGGACCGCAGAATGACCCTTAAATCTACACCTAAGATTCTTCCCTCTAATGATGCGTTTACGGCAAAGGCGGCATATGACATCGCTGGATGAATCAGAGGCTTGATCGAAAAAGGCCCAGGCTTGAGAGGTCCTGGACCTTTTCGACGGCGATAAGCGAGGAGCGGTGTTTCCGCTGATCATGGCTGGCAGAATAATCTCAGCGGATATGTGCGACCGCCCTCTCCCTTTTTGAGGCGGGACCCGTACTGACACTTCCCCATCTTCTTCCTCCTTGTCCAGTGATGAATCATTCGCAAGCAAATTCTGCTGAAAAGACCACGTTGGAGCCGCAATGTCGTCATCATCATCATCAACATAGGTTACTTCCTCGTCCTGACATTCTGCATCCTGGAGCTGCGGGCTACAAGCAACAGGCACTGCAAGGCGTTTCCGACCACCCGGGATTTTTGCCGATTGACCGGCTTCCTTCTCCTCCTCTGATGGCATCAGTGATTGGGCGTCAGAGCAGACAAAATCATCCTCTTTGGCCTCTTGATCTTTTAACATGCCTTCTGACCCCAACCGCATTTTGTCATCAAAAAGGTCTTCAAAAAATGGATTATCCACAGTGGTGGGTACACGAATTGACATTTGGGCTGCCTTCCCTTCATGTTGGATGGATGCTGATGATGCTGATGACGACATTTGTGGCCGTGACTGGGAGAACGAAGAGGTAAGACTGCTAGATGCAGGTTGCATTAACCACTGAAGAACAGATTGGCGACACTGTTCGTTACTGAGATTCACAGGGCCCTGACCCAGCGATGACAGGCCTGATGGTCCTGCAACCGACGATCCGCTGGCTTGCGTGTTGTCGCCAGCACTGGAAGGAGCACCTTCTCTCGTACCTCTACCTCCATGTCCTACACCCCTCTTTACTTGCTTACCACCTGCAGTTCGCACCATGTTCAGAAATATAAAAATGTAAAAGGTATGGAAGAGTTTTTGACAGTCTCTTATTGAAAGACGGCAAATCACAGCTATTCTTAAATCCCACTAATTTTCAACAGCCAACTAGGATTAGAAACAGAATTGTTTCTATCAAATATATGTGAAATGCGGTCTGGTGGAAGAACTGTAACACAAAATCAACAGTGTTCTTCCTTCAGTCCCTGAGATTTACAACTGCCCAGTAAGACTAGCATTTGATAGTTTTCAATAAACTATTGTACAAATGCACGATTAGCGCCAAACTGAGACGCACTGAGTGAAATAGAAGTATTAAAAAGTTATATGGATTACATATGGCGGTTTTGCCACCACTGACAACAGGCGGCAGTTACTATGAAATATCTGTAAAACAATTTGCGTACAAGTGTACGATTAGCACGAAACTGAGATGCACTGAGTGAAATAGAAGTATTGAACAGTTATATGGATTAATATGGCGGCCTTCGCACCACTGACAACAGGCATAATTTACTATAAAATATGTATAATACAATATGCGTACAACTGAGCTCTTTGTGGCAAACAGATGCACGGACTGCAGTAAGAGTATTTAAAGTTATATGGATTAATATGGTGGCTGTCACACCACTGACTACAGGCGCAATTTACTAGGAAATATGTATAACACAATTTGCGTACAACTGAGCTCTTTGCGGCAAAAAGAGGAATGGACTTCAACAAAACTATTTAAAAGTTATAGGGATAAGTTATGCCGGTTTTTGGGTACACTGACACGCAGTGATTGCAATAGAACTGAAAAAACAGGGACAATTTCACTTCCTATCACAGGTCTGCTGGCCAAAAAAGTGGTAAAACACAATGCTTTTTCAATTCAAGATCACAGAACACACTGAGCTGCAAAATATCTCCCTTCCTTTCAAAAGCCTCTCCTCCTACTGTCGGCTCCCCTCCCCACCCCTGCAGCCCAGCAGCTACACACACAAGTAGATATCCTTAAAACTTTATCTAACTAGATAGGAAGTGAAATTCTCTAATCTAACTCTATTCTAAGCTGTAGGTAGGTGGATGGTTTCTTGTATTAGAAGAGACTATCTCTCAGAGCTGTTAGAACAGCTATTGGTTTAAACGCAGACAGACACGTCCTGCTGTGAAGTGGCATAGACAGAGAATGAGCTCAAACAGGAAATGCAGTTGCATAGATAAAACAAGGTCACGTGATTTTTGCAGCCAATGAGATCCATACACCGCAAAGTGGTGACGTTGTACATCCTCCTCACCCCCCTCTATCCTCGGAGCTGATTGGCTGGCCGCCAAAATGACAGGAAATGTTGAAAATGGCGCGATAGTAATAGATCATCTGTAAGATTGTCACCTAAACTATTGCGTGATCGGAAATTTCCGATGAGCCTAAAAACCGTGTTGATTTCAACTTTTGGTGATAATATCGCTCATCCCTAGTTAGAACTGATAGACCTTCTGATGATCTGACTTGTTGACAGATATTTTGCCAGGACGTCCACCTCTTCTCTTTGGAATAGATGGATGGACTTCATTTCATATTCTTCCAACTGCCATGGCCTCACATGACGCAGTTTTGCAATTTTCTTGGCCAAGAGAATGCTACCGATGAGGTGGATGATGCTGTTTTTCTTTTCTTGCGAAATCTTCTTCATGGCTGCTCGACCAGTAACCTTTTACTTGGGAATCAGCCTAATAACTCAGCATTAGAGAATGTGAGAACAGGTTGTAATTTGTAGCATACAAGAGCAAAAAGATTGTCCCACCACCAGGAGCAAAACAGTAAGAATGCAGTTACATTACAAAAATCTGCAGAAGTAAGCATATGCTAAATAGTTGCAGGTCAAAGTTATGTATGAGAGGCAAGATAATTGTCTATAAAATTATGGTAGTCTCACATGGAAAGCTTCAGTGGATGTTGAGATATGGAGCCTGAAAGTCAAAAGTTCAAAACATTTTTATCCTTTTGCTTGTTGGTGTAAAATATATTTATTGGATATGACTTTAGAAGACAAAATATATTTATTGGATACGACTTTGTTCTGAGAAATAGTATCACCTCCATCAGATCCTCCTTCATAGATGACCTCACATCTGATCTCTTTATTTCCAGGCTAGAGAACGGCCTCTCTTCACTAACTTGGGTTTGTGGCAAAGCAGTGACCACATGGGCAACATCTCTAACAATGTCAGGGTATAAAGAAATTGCCTCAGCCACAATCAGTTCTGATGAACTCTTCTACTTCTTTGAAAGCAAATGAAAAATTTTGCTGAAATCTGGTCTAACTGTTTGCTATGAGAGTAGTATCTTTCCCCCCGCGTTAACGCTTTGCCTGCTCCATGTCATCCAAATACTTTCCCAAATTAAACTCCTCATCTGATGAGGCTGAAGATATGGGAGCAGTAGCACTGGCAAGACCCAATTCCTCTTGCTCTTGGCACTGCATTAAACTAACTGTACCAATTTATTATATATTTTGGGAGTCGGAGTTGGTCCATTTTATAACGACTCAGACTCCTGCAAAATGGGCACCGACTCCACAATTCCGACTCCACAGCCCTGCTTACTGGGTGTTCAGTGCTGACAGCGTCAGACTTAGCGTATGTTCACGCAAAGTGAATAGTTCGGCGCTGCAATGCCCCCAAAATATGCCCCACAAATATGGTAAAATCCGGCATAATAAAAAGTGGATAGGGGACTGGTCCGCAGCGATTTAGAAAATATGTGTTGGTCAGCTCGCACTTTCAACAGCAGGCGTATTGCAATGCCGAGAGGTATACGTGGCACAACACGCTGTGAGAACTCACCCTTAGGGTATGTCCACATGGCTTATTTCGGGGCGTATTTGCGGCGTATTTCGCGACATAAATCCCCATAGTAAAGAATGGGGAATGTATTTACGATGTGACACGTATTTGAAACTTATTTCAGGACGTATTTGCAGACGTAATTACATCCGCAAATACGCCCCGAAATAAGCCGTGTGAACATAGCCTTAGAGAGACCACATTCTATTGATAGTAGGAATGGTAACCAGTAGCAAATGTATTTACGAATATCAGGAGGGGTCACAAAGGAACAACACAATGCAAAGTTTTAAGCACAGACATTCCAGCATTATTATTTTATGGGAAGCACAAGTATTTACTAAAACATGCATGTTCAGATAGAGAACAAGACCTATTTAAATGCCACAAAACTGATAGAACAGATCTATATCCAAAAACAGGCATTAACTAATGCAAATGGAAGTGCAATCTTTGGCTCCATTGTAGTCTAAATAGCAGATACTTTGTTTACTTTCTCTAGTTCAGAAAGTTGTTAACACAGAAAAATTTATTTATCTGTTTGGCCGTGTTCATACGGCTTATTTCCGACGGATTTGTGAGCCGTATTGAGCTCACAAATCTGCCATGAATAAGGGGCGGGACGGGGGCGGGGCCGGAGCGCGGCGGGGGCGCCGCTCCCGGCCCCATAGACAATGCATTGTTTACGGCGTGTCCGCGCCGTAAATTATGTGCATGTCACTTTCACGGAATCCACTGTTCTCTATGAGAGCAGTGGATTACCGTAATTGCTGCCGCGGATTGGCGCCGTACTGCAGCGCCAATCCGCGGCAAAATAAGCCGTGTGAACGAGGCCTTTAATTAATGTAAAATGGATACAGATAACCATCCATTTGTATCTATTTTTCATTGACTTCAATGTAAAAAAAAAAATTGAAGTGTCTGTTCTGTCCGATTTCCATTTTTGGGAGTTTTTTTCACAGAAACAAGAGTGCTACATTATCTCTTCTGTCAAAAAAATGGAAATCTGACAAAACAGGACTAAACTGATACCAACTGAAAGCCTAAAAAACCCATTAAAACCAATAGGCAACAGTTCTTTTACAGTACATTTGTCTGATTCCAGAAGACAACAAAGCCAAAGTCAAACGCAAATGTGAACAAGGCCTTACTGTGCCAATGTTACTGATTGAAGAAAATAAAAAATACAGAACGAGCAGGACACAAGTTCAGCGTCCAATTAGGAAAAGAAAAACGATGACATCAAACGAAGTTTGTATTTAATATCCTGTAAATACCTCTTGATTTGTTATGTTTTATATTGAGAGGGTCAGCACTGCCCTTTCTTTTGCTTTGCTCTCCGTCAGAGTGATGAGGTGGTGAAGTATTTATCATGGCCTCCCAGCTGCTAGGTTAAAATAAATTAAATCTGTCACTTTGGCCGCAGTTTTACTTCACGCCCAGCCGTGCGCAAGCATTGAGCGTTGCTGTTTTAATATGTTTTAATATGTCAGTGGAAAAGTAAACTCTTTAGGGACACATAATAATTAATATCCCTCCACACTAAAGCATTGATCAGACACGGTAATGTTTTTGCATCATTTTAAAATCCATACAGAGTAAGAGCTTTTTATGCAATGCTTCCATGTTGTAAAAAAATGTGATGCATATTAAACAATCAAACTGGGGGCCTTAAAACGATCAGATAGACATGACGTGCCATGCAATTTATTGGGCAACTGAGAGCAAACGCATCAATGAATAGTCCAGACTAATCCTAGAGTCATCCTGTCTAACACACCCTTTCCATTCCCTTACGGACAAATTCTATTCTCAGACAGTTGCCAAAGCCTCAGGAGTCAGATTTCTATCCCATAGAAAATTAAAGCAATATAAAAACAGGAGCATGAGAATATTTGTGGAAATTGCAATATGGACATCAAAAGATTCAAAATACAGTATCTCAAAAAAGTGGGTACACCTCTCACATTTTTGTAAACATTGTATCATATCTTCATGGGACAACACTGAAAATATGACACTTTGATACAATGTAAAGTAGTCAGTGTACTGCTTGTATAACAGTGTAAATTTGGTGGGCCCTCAAAATAACTCACAGCTATGTCTAAACCGCTGGCAACAAAAGCGAGTACACCCCTAAGTGAAAGTACAAAATGTGCTCAAAGTCCCCTGTATGTATCAGCGTCGCAGGGGGCACACAGTTTTCACCACGCCCCTTGCGACGCTGGGTCTCCTCGGTCAGCAGCCTCAGCTGGCCCAGGAGATCCCTGGAAGCTGCATGACCAGGGCTGTGGAGTCGGCAAGCCGAAGCCCCGACTCCTCAATTTCCCAAACCTCCGACTCCCGACTCCGACTCCTGACTCCGACTCCTTCATACATGGTCCATGTTTAAGTGATAACTTTACTGTAGTAAAATGGTAACAGGCTGTTTATCACCTTATGATGCAATAATCAATCGATTTAGTTAGAACAGACACTGACAAGCTAAAGGGTAACAATGTTTTGATATTTTGAATACTTGTGGGTAGAGTTGAAGAAAAAGTTGTATTTGTATCCAAGTCCAGTCTGCACCAACATTAGGAATGTGTTGAAGAGATCTGGGATCAGATTTTGGTCAAGATGTGCTTGAATCTGATTCAGAGCCCAGCAGGATTCAGGCAGTATTGAAAACCAAAGGTGGATTTACCAAATACTAACAAAATAATAAAAATGAACACTTTGAATTTTAGGAGCAAAACTGTAACTAAGCAGATGTTAAATACTTGCAAGTCAAATTTATGTATAAGATTGGTAAGATGACTGTATATAAAATTACAGTAGCCTCATGTACAAAGCTGTAGTGGATGGTGAGATATGGAGCCTGAAAGTCACAAGTTTAAAACATTGTTACCCTTTTGCTTGTCAGTGTAAAATATATTTATTGGATATGACTTTAAGACACAAAAAAATTGTGAATATGCAAAACACTGCAGAAACATTTGTGGAGTCTCTGAACTTGCTCTGAGAAATAGTATTGCCTCCATCAGATCCTGCATACATGACCTCACATCTGATCTCATTATTTCCAGGCTAGAGAATGGCCTCTCTACACTAACTTGGGTTGGTGGCAAAGCGGTGACCACATGGGCAACATCTCCAACAATGTCAGGGTATAGAGGATTTGCCTCAGCCACAGTCAGTTTTGATGAATGGTTAAACTCTTCTACTTCTTTGAAAACAGGTGAACAATTTTGTTGAAATCTGTTTGCCATGGGAGCAAAATCTTTTCCCCTGTGGCAGTGCTTTGCCTGCCCCATGTCATCAATTACACTCCTCATGTGATAAGACTGAAGATATGGGAACAGCAGCACTGGCCGGACCCAATTCCTCTTGCTCTTTGCACTGCATCGAACTAACTGGACCAACTTATTATATATTTTGGGAGTCAGAGTCGATCCATTTTATGACGACTCCGACTCCATAGCCCTGTGCATGATGGCAGAAGCGGCAGGATGACATCACACCGCTTACATTGCTCAACAGCTCCCGGACCTGGATGCGGGGACTGTGGTGAGGTGAGTAGGTTTATTTTATTATCTTTAGCTGTAGGGGCTACTACCTGACTATAGGGGCTATTACTTAGCTACAGGGTCTACTATAGGGGCAACTACCTGACTATAGGTGGTACTACCTCACTATAGAGGCTATTAATTGGCTATAGGGGTTACTATAGGGGCTACTACCTGGCTATAGGGGTCTACTACCTGACCATAGGTGCTATTACCTGACTATAGGGGCTACTACAGGGGCTACTATCTGGCTACATGCACTACTATCTGGCTACAGGGGGTTACTACCTGGCTATAGGGGCTATTACCTGGCTTCAGGGGCTACTACCTGACTACAGGGGGCTACTACCTGGCTATAACTGGCTACTACCTGAATATAGGGGCTACTTTCTGGCTACAGGGGCTACTACATGGCTATAGGGGCTACTACAGGGGTTACTACCTGACTACAGGGGGCTACTACCTGGCTATAATGGGCTACTACCTGACTATAGGAGCTACTTTCTGGCTACAGGGGGCTACTTTCTGGCTATAGGGGCTACTACATGGCTACAGCAGCCATATTACCTGGTTACAGGGGCCTACTACATGGGGCTTCTATATGGCTACAAGGGCAACTTTCTGGCTACAGGGGACATATTACCTGGCTACAGGGGGCTACTACATGGCTACAGGGAACATATTATCTGGCTATAGTGGGCTACTACCTGACTACAGAGGACATATTACCTGGCTACGGGGGGGCTACTACATTGCTTCAGGGGACATATTACCTGGCTACCAGGGGCTACTGTCTGGCTACAAGGGGCATATTACATGGCTACCATATGAGGTGCTATAGACGGGGAGTTTGTATAGAGATAGGAATTGATAGAGAAGTGCTGATAAAGTGAGGAATTTAAGATGTTTGTTTTGTAACATCTACAGTAAAGAGTCATGGCCGGGAGAAGTCGTCATGGCAGTCTGGGACAGATGGAGAAGAAAAAGAGAAAGAGAACAACTCTTCAGGGACGTCTCCTGTAAGTGCCTGGATGTAACTTTACTGTTATCATTTATATGTCTGTAGAACTTGTATAAAATCGGTATCCACCACTGTATGGTCACTGTGTGTTGGTACTATAGATTGTAGTATAATGGTTTGTATTCAGTAATGGTATGGGTGTATTATTCAGTCACTATGTGCTGGTGATATGTGGTCATGGGGTGGTGGGATTAATTCAGTCACTATGCAGTGGTGATATGGGGGTCTTAGTAGGACATTTGTACTAATTACCTGGATTCTGGTTTTGTGTAGTAGTGATATTTGGTAACTGTATGACTATTATTTACTAGTTTTATACATAGCACATAGTGTTAAAGCTTTTTGTATATTTGGTTGACGGTGATGCACTGTGTCGCATTGTGGTGCATTATGTTACAGGGGGGAGAGGAGAAATTGTCAATGAAACTGTCAATGTTTTGTGTGGTCCCCATTATTTTCCATCACTGCCTTAAATTTCTTGGGCATGAAGTTCATTAGAGCTTTACAGGTTGCAGACATTGTAATCTTCTTCTGTTCCATGATGACATCACAGAGATGGTGGATTTTGGAGACCTTGCACTCCTCCCCCTCCCATTTGAGGATGCCCCACAGATGTTTAATAAGATTTAAGTCTGGAGACATGCTTGACCAGCCCAGCACCTTTACCCTCATTTTCTTTAGCAAGGCAGTGGTGGTCTCGGAGATGAGTTTGGGTTTGTTATCGTGTTGGAATACTGCCCTGTGGTCCAGTTTCCGAAGGGAGGGCATTATGCTCTGCTTCAGTATGTTACAGTACATGTTAGCATTTAGGGTTTCCTTAATGAACTGTAGATCCCCACAGCCGGCATCACTCATGTAGGTCCAAACCATGGCATCCCTGCCACCATACTTGACTAAGCAAGACACACTTGTCTTTTTACTCCTCACTGCCACATACGCTTGACACCATCTGATCCAAATAAATTTATCGTGTTCTCATCAGACCATAAGACATGGTTCCAGTAATCCATGTTCTTAGTTTGCTTGATTTCAGCAAACTGCAGACCTTCTTGTGGATAATCTTTATGAGGCTTTCGTCTGTGACAACAGCCATGCAGACCAATTTGATGCAGTGTCTGGTGTAAAGTCTGAGCACTGACAGGCTGATCCACTACCCCTTTAACTTCTGCAATGCTGGCAGCATTCATACATCTATTCTGAAAAGACAATCTCTGGATAATGCGCTGAGAACATGCACTCAACTTCTATGATCAACTATGGTGAGGCCTCTTCTGAGTGAAACCTGTCTTGTTAAACCACTATACGGTCTTGGCCATCGTACTGCAGCTCAGATTCAGGGTGTTGGCAATCTTCTTATAGCCTAGACCATATTTATGTAAAGCAACAATTTTTTTTTCAGATCCTCAGACAGTTCTTTGCCATGAGGTGTTATGTTGAACTTCCAGTGACGAGTGAGAGAGAATGTGAGAGAAATAGCAAACTTTAACACGCTAGCTCTCCATTCACATCTGTGACTTTGTAACACTAACAAGTTACATGACACTGTGAAGAGAAAGGGCGACATGTAAGAATCTCGCCGCGTCGGAAACGAACGTTTATTCGCCCGAATTCAAGCGAAATTCTGCGCCTCATGTATGACTCGGCGCCCGAGGTGTAAAAAATCCGCCCCCGCCTCGCCATGTGGTGAGGCGCAGTGCGGGGACTTGGCGCAGTGCGGGGCTGAGCCTAAGATTCGCCGCCCGAGGAGATGCGCTCATACATGCGGGAAAAGTTTACCGCGCCTCGCCAGTGTTTGGGGTGCAGTGCGGGACTTAGGCGCAGAAGGGACTGCGCCTAACATGACTGTATTCCGATTTGGGAACAGGCGGGAAAAAACAGCGAGAAATCAATTAAAGATGTCCGCGCGGAGTATAATCAAAAAATCGCTTTTATTAGTTGTAAAAACATTCTCTGAAAAAAGAGCTCAAACCTACTAAAAATACATAAATAAAAATCACTTTCCAAAAATCTAGAAGGGCCAACAACATCGGGAATTTGGATGTTGAAAATTCCCGGGGAAAATACATAATTCCCAAATTCTGTTGCCGCTTCTCATTGGTCGGGCCAAAAACCGGCCAATCAGAATAGGAGCGACAGGGACCCATTAAAACCTATGGAGAAGTATGGACCAATCAAATTCAAAGGCGGGACAGTTCAAAATACAATAAAAAAGGCAGAAAAGAACTGATTGGTTGAACTCGCGGTGGCTTGGCTATCCCGGCCAATCAGAGCGCGAGCTACTTTCTCCCATTGTAGTCTATGGACAGATCGGGGCAATGAAATCTCAGCGGCGTGAGGCGTGGAGTATTAGTAAATAAATCGTTTTTATTAAGTGTAAAACATTCTCTGTAAAATAGCGAAAACCTTCTATAAACATACAGAAATTAAATCACTTACAAAGGGTTTGTCGCCGAGACAGGTGCAACACCGGGAAATACAGTAATTCAAATTCTGTAAGCGCTTCTCATTGGTCGGCCAAAACCGGCCAATCAGAGTAGGAGTGACAGGGACCCATTATAACCTATGGAGAAATATTGACCAATCAAAATTCAAAGGCGGGGCAAAATTCAAAATACAGTAAAAAAGGCAGAAAAGAGCTGATTGGTTGAGCTAGCGGGGGCTTAGCTATCTCGGCCAATCAAAGCGCGAGCTACTTTGTCCCATTGTAGTCTATGGAGAGATCGGGGCAATGAAATCTCGGCTCTCAGCGTCGTGCGGCATGGAGTATGTTTAAAAAAATAATTTTTATTAGGTGAAAAATATTATCTGAAAAAGAGCTGAAACCTTCTAAAAACAAACAACAATCAAATCCCTAACAATGCGTTTGTCGCCGTCACCGGCGCTACATCAGGAATTAGGATCTTGGAAATTGCCGGGAAATACAGTAATTCAAATTCTGTAAGCGCTTCTCATTTGTCGGCAAAAACCAGCCAATCAAATAGGGGCGACAGGGACCCTATAAGCTATGGAGATTTATTGACCAATCAAATCAAAGGCGGGACAGTTCAAAATACAGTAAAAAGGCAAAAAAGACTCAGGTTGAGCCCAGGGGTAGATATGAATCCACCAATCAAATGTAGTGCATATTTTGAGTGGAGAAAGAAGGGCGCGATAAAAAGGCCCCCCTAAAATTTATTAAATGTCTTATGGGAAATATTCTAGTACTGGGGATTGGTTGGGGGAAGAGGGGCTCATCCTGGGTACCAATCAGCGGCTGAGTACCTTCTCATAGAGGTTCTATGGGGAAAAGAAATGCAGAGCGAGCTCTGTTTGTGATTGGGGTAATTAAAAAGGGGCGGTAAATTTTGGGCCAATGGGAGAGCGAGCGACGCTCTTATGGGTTTCTAATGCAATCTGTAAATAAAACTGTACATGCCCGAAATCAATGAAAAAGACCACGAAGTTTTTACCGATCTCTATATAAAATGAACAATAATATGGGGGTTAACGAAAAAAAAATAAAGAAATAAAAATGAATTTATTGAATTAATATTTTTTTTTCGTTTGTCAGAGCTGGCAAGCGCTGCAATGCACCTCACTTTGGGCCGACCACGCGAATCAGCATGCATCGGAATTTTCTAACGCACCGCGTCCCGCCCCAGAACGCCCACACCGCGCCCATTAAACGCCCCTTCATGTTATGCGCAGCCGAAACTGCGTCCGACAGGGGATTCGAGTCGGTGAGGCGCAGTTTTCGCCAGAAAACAGGCGCAACTCCCGATCATACATTTCACCCAAAATTGGCACAATTTGTCATTTTCAGTTAAAGGTGTACTCACTTTTGTTGCATTGATGGTTGTGTGTTGAATTATTTTGAGGGCACAGCAAATTTACACTGTTAGGCTATGTTCACACGGCATAATTGCGGGGCTTAATTACGGCCCGCAATTAGGCCGGGACTATGGGAGCTCGCGCCGACTCCCGCAATGTGGAGGGGGGGATGGGGGGCGGCAGCCCTCCGGCCCCTTAGACATTCATTACTAGCGGCGCTTATTCGACGCTAGTAATTGACAAATTCACTTAATCCTCCCCCCCGCGGCGTATTGTCCAAGCGGGGAGAGGAGATGTAATCCATAGTTCTCTATGAGAACTGTAGATTACCATAATAACTGGGATGTATCTCGCCCCGTACTTAACGCAGTCCCGGTTTAAGCCGTGTAAACATAGCCTTATACAAGCTGTACACTGACTACTTTACATTGTATCAAAGTGTCATATCTTCAGAGTTGTCCAATGAAAAGATATAATACAAAATTTACTAAAATATCATGGGGTGTACTCACATTATGTATACGATGTAGACAATACCCAAATAAATATGCATTTAAAATAGTAAATTAAAATATTATTATAATCGTTATCTATATAATGCCAGAAATTACAGACAATACAGATTGAACATGTACAGAAAAAAATCAGACATTACAGAGTAAGACTAAATAATTCAAACAAGTGGTGTGAAGGTCCTGTTCTCAAGAGCTTACAATCTATCGGGAAACAGGGGTGAAGCAAAGAATAAAGTGCTTGACTGTCCAGCCATCCTATTATTAAAAAAATAGGGGTTTACACACAAAAAAAGTGCATAAGCCAGTGACCCCATCAACTGTTAACCATCATGAACTTTATGTGACTTCGTGGATTGCAGGGGAAACTTTTTGATACCTTAGTGTCTAAACCATTTTTGTTTTTTGTTTCTGTTTTTTTCCTCCTCACCTTCCAAGTATGAAGGGGTTGGGAGTTTACAAGTTCAACTAGCCAAATAAGTTACAAGTTGTCTGTATCTTGTGGCTCAGTACGATTCCAGCTATACTCATTTTATATAGTTTTTGTTATCTTTTGCTACTTTTAAATAAAATAAAAATCTTTCTTAAAAAAATTTCTTTGCAATCCCATTTTCTGAGACCAATAACTTTGTCAGTTTTCTTCTTTAGAGTTATTTGGTGGCTCATTTTTTGTGGGACAGGCCCCCAGTTTTTATTGTAAAACCCAAATTTGGAGTGTGGTGACTTTTTTTTCATCTAACACACCACAGGATTTGCATGGGACGGGGAAACCATGGGGACCACAATGGACTATGACCCCTAATCTTTTAGATGCCATGGTTGCATTTACCACAAAAGTCAAAATAGCAAAACGGCCAAATTTTCATTTAACGCCCGGCCCCCTTCGCGTGAATTGCGGGTTTTTTGCAAGTAACCCCCTTCAAACTCCCTTAGTGGGGAAAAACTAATTTACTTGACACATACTGCGCTACCAAACAATGGGTTCAGCAGTCCGGCCATTCCCCGAGATCAAAACCAAAAACAGCAATGAACAGCTTGTGGGTGTATGCAAAGGGGAGCACTGAGATGAAAACCCCCCCAAATTTTGTTGCATTTGGGCACACATCAACAAAAAACAGGAATAGGGGAGCTTAAAGGGGTTTTTTTTCACAAATGAAAATTTCTTAAAGGGGTTTTTCCCCCCGCTACAATGATTGGGGTTTTTAATTAAAAAGATCTTTAAAAAACAACAGCTTTTCAATATATGTTCATTACAAATGTCCTACGATTTTTAGCTAGCCCCCGTTTTCCCAGGATGCACAGCTTCTCAAATTTCCATGCAGCCGACCCGTTATCCTTTCTTTCTGGCTGTCCCCCGGGCGAAAAAGACTCATCACCTTTTTAAGGGCAGGTCAGAGCAAGACCCCCCCCCCCAGAAGCTTCTGTATGGGGGGGAGGAGGAGGGAGGACTCTGGGTTCTATGTCCTGCCCCGGCCCCCCAACCCTGTTGTGGGCCCGCTTTTCCCCCTGCCCCTTCACAGATTGAGCAAGATTTCTGATCAAAGATGTGACACATGACCCGGTGTTACTATAATCAAGCTGTGGAGCGAACTAAATAATACTATACAGACAGGGAGGCTGTGAAAAATTTTTATCTGTGCTGTACTAGGGACACATCCCCAGTAACACTTGCAGCTTTTATTAGTGCCCCGTTCTGGAGGGTTTTTTTTTTTTGTTTTTGCTGGAGATGTGGGGATATTAAGCTAAGCAAGGGTATAGGAACAAAATTTTCAATATAGACCCCTAGGCAGGCACACACAAGGGGTTAACTCTGGAGCAATCCCCCTGCCCCCCCCCCCCCCCCCCTGTATAGAATTCGGGGCCCGGATACTGCCTGTGTGCGAGGGAGGGGGGGAAAAAGGGAGAAGAAAAAGGGAGAGAAGCTACACCCCCCTCAATTCAACCCCAAATTTACAACAGAGGCGAAAGCTATTAATGAGAAAAAACTCCTTTAAGCATTTTGGACAAAGGTAATAAAACTATTACCCAAAAACATCGCTGTTCGATTGGGCTTTTTTTGCACAGAAAAAAAGGGGTTTTTTACTGCTTGTGAACACAAGTTTCTTTCTAAAATTTTCTAAATTTTTTGAACCACCTTTTTATTTCCGGTTTTTAAAGGGCCAATTTTTTTAAACCCTTTAAAAAACCCGAAGCCTTTTTGCCAACAAATTTTTTTAAAAAAATTGGAAGATCCCCCTCTCACTGTTAAAAAAATGATTCCAACTTAAAAACTAGGCCCGAGAAGGAATATCCCCAAATTTTCCCCTTTTAGAAACCACCCCACCCTGGGTACCAGAAAAAAGGGGGTACCCCGAAGCTTTTCCCGTGGGCCCCCCCCCGTGAAAAACATGCCCGGGAAAAAACCCCCCTTTAAAGGGCCCCCGGAAACGACCCGTTAAAAAAATGGGGCCCAAAAAATTTTTTTTAGCTTTCCCGTTAAGCCCCGATTTTTTAAAAATCATTTTTTAAATTTTTTCCCAATTTTAACCTTTTGGGCCAAACTTTCCCTTTTATTTTTGGGTTTTTAATTTTAAAAAAGGGATAAGGGGTTTTGCAAAGGCCCCTGTGGACAAATTTTTTGGGGGGGAAAAAAGGGAAAATTTTAAAAATTTTGGTTGTTTTTAAATAAATGGGGGAAAATAATGGATTTACCCAACCCACGGGTAGAAAGGGAAAACAGGAAATTAAACAGAAAAAAATTAAACCTGGCCCCCCTTATTCAGAGCGGAAAGAGTAAGAGAAAACCCAAAAGGGGAAAAAAAGAAATAGCAAAACAATGTATAAGGACCCAAAAAAGAAAAAAAGGTTTTTTGCCTTTTTCCTTTTTAATTAAAATAAAAGGGGAAATTTTTTTGAAGGTTTGGGTTTTTTTAAATTTAAAAAAAGGGGCCCCTAAAATTTTAAAAAAAAAAGATTGAGGGAAAAGATCTAAGTACATACAAACCCCCAGGGATCAGGACTATGAAACACACCCCATAATGAAATTGAAATATTTAAAGGGGAAATAAAATGGGGTTTGGTTTTTACCCCCCAGGAAAAAGGTTGTCCCCTTAGGGGGTTTCCCAAACCCGGGCGTAAAAAAAACCCCCCTAGTGCTTGGGCCCCCCAAACCCCAGGCCCCAAAAAATCCCCAAAACCACACAAAAGGCCCCAATTTTAAATTTCTAAAACCCCAAAGCTTTTTTTACTTTTCCCAAAAAAAAAAATACCCTAAAAACCCCCCTAAACCCCCCTTTATATGAAAAAAGTAAGTAAAAAAAAAGAAAAACCCTTTGGGAGTTTCAAAAATTCCCCCCAAATTCCCCCTAGTGGGTTTTTAAACTTTAAAACTTGGAAGGCCCTAAAATCAAACAGCCCAAATCCCCCCCCCCCTCTGAAGGCCCCCCCCCCAAACCCGATTTCCCACCCCCAAAAACCCAGCAAAAAGTTAAGAAACCCCCTTCCCTTTTAATTTTTAAAAACGGACCCCAAAAGTTGGGTTTCCTTTTCATGGGGATAAACCCCCAAAATAGTAAAATTTCCCACCAACCCTGGAAACCCCAAAATTAAAACCCCCAAGGGCATTAAACAAAAGGAAGCTGCCCCTTTAAAAATTAAAAATTTTTTCCCCTTTTTTTTTAAAAAAACCCGTAAAGGTTAAAACTTTTTGGTTTTAGAACCCGTAATAACCCCTTTTCCAGGTTCCCCCCACAAATTTTAAAAATAGGCCCTACAAAAATGGGGGTATTTTTCCCCCCCCCCCCTAGAAAACACAGAAGCAGTAAAAAAAAGCAGTCCCGGGGTTTGTGGTTAGGAAGGGGGAAAACCCACCACCCCCTTGGGCCCGTTTACCAAAAAGTTCCCCCCCTTTAAAGGGGGGAATTTTCCCCAAAACTTTTGGGAAAAGCCCCCTAAAATGTTTTTAATTTTACGTTGGGGGTTTCCCTCTTCCCGGGGCTATCTCTGAAAAAAAGAGTACCCCAAATTTTTATCCTACCCTTAAAAGGGGGGATGGCTTTTTGGCGAAAATTTTAGGGAAAAAAAGAAATGTGGTTTTGGGTTGGGGTTTTTTAAAATAAAGGTTTTTGGCCTTGTTTTTACCCCCGAACCCCTTTTTTTTTTCCTTTTTTTTTCGGATCCTTTTTTTTCCCCAGAAAGTGAAAAACGCCCTCCCGGAAAAACGATCCGAAAAAAAAAGAACAGTTTTTAAAAAACTTTTTTTTGGGGCCCCCTCCCCCCTTTTCCCCCCCTCCTCCCCTCCCCCTTCCTTCCATCCATCCCCCCCCGCACACCTCACCTCCCCACCAAAAACCCTCCATCCCCCGCACACCTCACCCCCCCCAGCCCCATCCACCCCCCCAGCACCCCCCTTCCCCCCCCCTCCCCTGGTTTTCCCCCATCCCCCCCGCACACCTCACCCCCAAGCCAGCCAAAAAAAACCCATCCCCCCCGCACCCAACCTGCCAGCCGCCGATCCCCCATCTGTCCGCCCAGCCCGCCACCCCTCACCCCCGATCCCCCGTCCGGGGAGCCCCCCCGCCCCCACCCCGCCGGCCACCTCCAATGGGCCGCCAACGTGCTTTTTTCGCATCCCTTTTCAGGATGCAAAGCCAGCTGAAAAATGTACCCCGGAGGGGGGAGCGCTTTTGGACAGGTCCAAAAAACAACTCCCTTTATCCTATGGGCTTTCACTTGCGTAAACCCCCAAAAAAGAATTGACTGTCCCAATTCTTAAAAACGGTTTTTGAAAAGCGCAGGGCAGGAGGCCCTCAAAAGGCAGCCCACTCCCCCGTTTGGGAAAAAAGTGATGCACTTTTCCATTGAACGCAATGAAAAACACAGACAATGGTTAGAATCCGTTTTTCATATCCCTAAAAACGGTCACAAATACATCGGTGACCAAACCCCTTTTTAAAGCTGTGGGCCCTAGGGATCTCAAAACTTGTAAATAAGTACTAAAAATGACATTGCAATTTTTGGGTTTGGGGGT
>JAODAL010055666.1:0-23803 GCA_025379985.1 Phyllomedusa bahiana
TCGATCCCCAAAAAAAAAAACCCTTCCCCGATTTCAACTTTGTCGATAAAAATCGCTCAACACTATTAATAATATATCTGTTCTTATTACCCTTTAGGTTGAAAAAACGGATTGTAACAGATGCAGACTGGATTTCTCTGAATAGTGTTTTTTTTCTTGTGCAATTTTTTTTTCTGTTTATTATTAATGAAAAAAAAATTGGGTGCAAAATTAATTTTTTGGGGATAAATATATATTATATATATATATATTATATATATATATATATATATATATATATATATATATATATATATATATATATACATTTTATATGATAGATGTTTAGTGGCTATGATGCAATTTTGACTGTGAGATATCAAGTCCTACCAGTTTAGTCCGAGGTATCCAGGGACACTTGGTAAATAGTCCTTTTTATTGGATATAATAATAGAACAAGTTATAGTGACCAGGATTCTGGAGAAGGGTCTGGATACATTTCCATAGTGTAATAATATAACAGGTTACAGTGACCAGGATTCTGGAGAAGGGTCTGGATACATTTCTAGATGTAATAATATAACAAGTTCTAGTGACCGGGATTCTGGAGAGGGTTCTGGATACATTTCTAGATGTAATAATATAACAAGTTACAGTAACCAGGATTCTGGAGAAGGGTCTGGATACATTTCTAGATGTAATAATATAACAAGGTACAGTGACCGGGATTCTGGAGAAGGGTCTGGATACATTTCTAGATGTAATAATATAAGAAGTTCTAGTGACCAGGATTCTGGAGAAGGGTCTGGATACATTTCTAGATGTAATAATATAACAAGTTCTAGGGACCAGGATTCTGGAGAAGGGTCTGGATACATTTCTAGATGTAATAATAATATAACAAGTTATAGGGACCAGGATTCTGGAGGAGGGGCGCTGATCCAGGGATTTATTCAGCATTTACCATGCAGGAGAAATAATCTGATATTTTAACTTTTTTGGTTTTTAATGATAAAACAATTGTGTTGTTTATTCATAATTCATTTTTATGACACTAATGGAAACAGAAGAGATTTTTATACATGTAAAATTGTCTTCATTGTACAGTGCATTCAAGCCTTGCAGTGCATCATGCTGTAGCTACTCTCCTATTGAGTCTTGTCTCTGAAAGGGTATGATAGGATTACTAAGAAGGCAGACTGGGGGGCTTTTACTTAGCTCGAATGCTACCTGCTCTGCGCCCCAGGAGAAGCGATATGGGGACAGAGTGGGACCCACATCAAATGTTTGATGCTGTGAGATCTTATTGACCTCTGCATGTGGTAAGTGGTTAGACAGCTAAAAGAGAAGCTCCAGTTCAGGCCATTGTACCTTAGTGCTTTACTACTTATTTTATTCGCATATATACTTATATTCCACAGCTCTGCACACAGATTGTCATTATTCTTGTTGGTTCCTGTCCCTGCCAGGTTTACAGTCTAAATAATAGTTTATCCTATCAGTATGTTTATTGAGTGCAGAGGAAACCCATGCAAACTTAGGGAGGACAAAGAGAATGCTTGCAGATGTTGTCCTTCAGGGCATTTTAACACAGGACCTCAACACTGAAAAAAAACAATGCTTGCCACTGAGCCACCATGCTACACTGTGCTAACTGCTGAGCCACCATGCTATACTGTGCTAGCCACTGAATCATCGTGCTATACTGTGCTAACTGCTGAGCCACCATGCTATACTGTGCTAGCTGCTGAGCCACCATGCTACACTGTGCTAACTGCTGAGCCACCATGCTATACTGTGCTAGCTGCTGAGCCACCATGCTATACTGTGCTAGCCACTGAATCACCATGCTACACTGTGCTAACTGCTGAGCCACCATGCTATACTGTACTAGCTGCTGAGCCACCATGCTATACTGTGCTAGCTGCTGAGCCACCATGCCATACTGTGCTAGCTGCTGAGCCACCATGCTATACTGTGCTAGCCACTGAGTCACCATACTACACTGTGCTAGCCACTGAGTCACCGTGCTACACTGTGCTAACTGCTGAGCCCCCATGCTATACTTTGCTAGCTGCTGAGCCACCATGCTACACTGTGCTAACTGCTGAGCCACCATGCTATACTGTGCTAGCTGCTGAGCCACCATGCTATACTGTGCTATCCCCTGAGTCACCTTGCTATACTGTGCTATCTGCTGAGCCACCATGCTATACTGTGCTAGCTGCTGAGTCGCCATGTTACACTGTGCTAGCTGCTGAGCCACCATGCTATACTGTGCTAGCTGCTAAGTCACCATTCTACACTGTGCTAGCTGCTGAGCCTCCATGCTATACTGTCCTAGCTTCTGAGCCACCATGCTAGACTGTTCTATCTGCTGAGCCACCATGCTATACTGTGCTAGCTGCTGAGCCACCATGCTATACTGTGCTAGCTGCTGAGCCGCCATGCTACACTGTGCTAGCTGCTGAGCGACCGTGCTATACTGTGCTATACTGTGCTAGCTGCTAAGCCACCATGCTACACTGTGTTAGCTGCTGAGCCGCCATGCTATACTGTGCTGGCTGCTGAGCCACCATGCTATACTGTGCTAGCTGCTGAGCCACCGTGCTGCCATGCAATCAGTGCCTTCTATGTATGAAAAAGGGACGGCACATGAACTCCCTTCATTCTCTTCATCCGGACATTTTGACACACATGTACATTACAGGTAAGGATGGAGTTAAATATTCTAAAACCTGCGGTAGCCTCAACATGAGATAATTGTTGATGCATTATAAATTTTAAGAAGAAATATCCTTCAATAAACAGTAGATTTTGAAAAAAAATATTTTAGTTTATCAAAACCACAAATCGGCAGAAAATAGCAGATTAAAAAGTCATTGCCCCCCAAACTACAATTCTACAGTAACCCTCCATTATCTTAAACACATTTTCCATAATCTAGAAGATGACAGAAGGGAAAATAACTAGAAAAGCTACAGACTCCATGCTTTTCATCATATTCTATGACCAATGATCTAAAGTAAGAGAATTGCACTTCCGAGGAAATATTTAAGAGAGGTTGTTGCTCTCCTTTTCCCTCCTCGTGGACAGCAGGGTGGTGGGTAGGTTTTGGGTTAATGACAATGTTAGGGTCCATCCACACGACAAAAGGTCGGATTTTTAAATGGTTTTCGTATTTTAAAACCGACTGTCAACCATCCCCATAGACGTTGATAGAAAATTTGTTCAGTAGTCTACTGAACGGATTTTCAGCTGGACGGCTTTGAACTTGCACAATCTTCTGTCCAGTTTTCGGGGAATGGGCGAATCCGCAAACCACAGACAGAACCATCCCCTAAAACCATCCAAAAGAAGACAAAATACCGTCCAGATTCTAAAACAGGATCTGACCGGTATTTCGTATATGCCGTGTGGACGCACCTTTATTTTGATGTTAAGACAATGTTGATATTGTAAGCATGAACATTGTTACATACAAACATACATACCTTCTCTGAAGATTTTTGTAAAATTTTCAAAGGGAAATATCAGGAAGTCCTCTGCAAAGACCATTTCCTCCTTATCTGAATAGTAATGCTCCAAACATTGTCTGGAATCAAATCCATGTACATGATAGCTCTTACAATCACTGGAATCCATGGTCTAATCTTGTCTTACAGACGGGGTGACTGCCTCTACACCGGAGCTCGAGCACTTGATCTAGTTACCAGGAATCAGATTACAAAGTATGGTAATAAGAATTACTTACAACAACGTGATGCATCATCTCCTCGGGTCATTCATGGGAATACGTGTTCTAAAAAAATCACATGAAGCATTAATCATTTTCAAATAAACTTAGTTACAGTGACAATAGGAAAACTAAATCCCAGAAATGTGTCTTTAACTCACCATGGTGTTCCTGTACGACACGGCGCAAAGTCCTTTAAAGCACCATGACGTCCATGGAGCCCGGCGGTGATTGATGGAAATAACTCCATTCCCGATGGCTTAGCCTCTTAGCTGCTGCGAATAACGAACTTGCGGGGTTCCGGTGATTGCCATGGCAACCCGGGGGTCAGACAATGAATGGATGATTGACAGTTAGTGAGGATGATTGACTGAGTGGTGAGGGAAAGAGTTTACTGGGGAAGCAGGTGTATAGGCGAGGTGGCTAGAATTGGGAAGGGGGATAGAAGTGGAGGTTCATGTATTATCAAGTGGGGGTGAGTTGGCTTATGTGGAGAGATGGGACTTGCAGACCTCTCAACCATTTCAGATCTCATAGTAAAGTTTTAGATTCCATTTGTAGTTCTAGGCAGCTAAAGTTATTTCCTTACCCTTGATCATGCCTTTGATCCCCGTGACTCCCCTTTCTTTCTAACTATTTGCATGTCCTTAGGATGCACAAGCAGTCAAAACATACTTGCCAGCTCCCCTGACATGGTGAGCTGACAATTGTCCGCAGCCGACCAGCGTTGAGTGCTTTTAAAATTACTGGTGCCATGTATGCCCCATCCCCCACAGCGGGCAGTCAACTTTCCTGGGTGCCTAGTGTGGTGGATATCACTCAACTTTCCCGGTAGCTTGACAGCTTATTTAGTATCCCAGAAAGCTGGATGACACCCCATCCTTGACAGCATGCCACAATAGGAAAGCAATTTGCTCTGCGGAATGAGGCATCATCCAGCTTTCCTAAGAGATGGATAGGCTATCCAACCTATTATATGTTAGAGTTCTGTTTCTGTTTTTTTTTTTCCCTTTTGGACTATGATGGATTTGTTAGACTACGTCAGACCAGTGTTGGATCTATTTCTTAAATAAAATGTTCAACGAGGGCTGGTGCCCGGTAGTGTTTATTTAAATAAAGTGGATTTTTTTGTGTGTGTTTTTTTTAAAATTTTTTCTAGTATCAGTAATGGAGGTACGTGATTGACTACTAGCACAGGGGTTTGATGTCAGCCAGTGTTTTTTTGTTACCCAAGGCCGACACTAAACTCCTCTTACTATTACCTCAATAACCCAATGTACCAGGGGTACTGCAAAAATCTGGACTCCTGTTAGAAATGAACCATATAATGTGATGGTGTGCTTCTGGGCCAGATGTGGGCTACTATTTTTAGGATAGAGAGGGACAACATCCTGATAGTATCAGACTGCAGATGCTGGTTTTACCTTGGCTGGTTATGAATAACTTTTACTAGACTATTTAAAATATTAATATCCAAACCCCTATATATTACCACTACATACTAGATGATACAGCATACTGTACATTATCTGCCAGTGGAGTAATCGCCCCGATAAAGAGCGCTCCGCTTTAATTGACATGACAATGTCCACTCTACACTGGTGTATAAACACCTTTAAATCCCAGCTATCCCGACGCGTTCACCCCATCACTATTTCTAGGGATTCATCAGGGATCAAAATTTCTCTGACATTTGGAAAAAGATATAACGCTATATCTATGACGCATATACTCAACACATGTACTTCCAAGATTAGTCATAAGTGAACTGAATACTATATGCTCAAGTGTTTCTCTAGGTATAATGACGATATTTCCGCAGCACCTCTAGTAGCTGGCACTCAAGATGAAGAGGGATCCTTTTATTTAGGAAGTAACGCATGTTAGTGACATTGTTCTGTCATTAAAGCGGAGCCGCTACTTTATCGGGGCGATTATCCACGGCCAGATAATGTACATATGCTGACTATCATCTAGGTATTAGTGTAATAATATAGGGGTTTGGATATTAAATTATTTTAAATAGTCTATAAAAGTATGTGTTTTACAGGGATTATTTTTGGCAGTGATATGTGGTACAAATCATCTGTCATATAGAATTTGTAGTATTTCTTGGCTGGTTATGAAAAGGTGGAGAGGGAACCTATGTAATTAATTTTTCAAATTATTTTTTCTTTAAGCATATGTTAAAAAGAAGAAGGGTCCCCTCTTTTTTCATATACGTCCAAGTTAAAACCAAAAGCTACATCCTGATACTATGAGGATTGGAAGGTCCATGGATATTGGTCCCTTACCACCCTAAAAACAGCAGCCTACATCCGCCCAAGAAGCAGACCTTCACACTGGAGGGTAAGTTTCAGCCTTAGGACACAGGAAACTCTGCTGGCTGACATCAAGCCTAAGTGATAATAATTGAGAGGTGTCTGTCATATACCATAATTGAACAGAAAAAATCCCACAGACACAACTGTGAAAACGTTTTTGATTTAAATAAACACTCTCTGATAACATCTCTCGTTGGCCAATATATTGAATATCTAATGCTGGTCCAATGAAGCCTAGAGAAGGAAACCTGTAAAAAAATAGAACTAAACTCTATTTCCTGCCACCTTTGAAGGTCATGGCTGTGATGGAGTTCAGGAAACTCATTATGATCATGGGGGTACAGGCCACTTGTGCAGCACAATCTGGGGGGGTGGTCCTCTTTCTCCCCACCAAAGATTGTACTGTAAGCAGTAACCTGTACCTCCTTCTCCTGCCCCTTCCACAACCATTGTGCTGTGTGACCTGGTGCCAACAAAAATACAACCTCCAGCTATCACCGCATAACCCCCACCTCCACCTATTACACTATGCAAAGTTATTACAGTGGTGGGGACCAGGCAGAGAGAAGCTGGAAAAGTGAGGATTCTAAGATATATTTGTGGTAAATTCTGCAGGGACTACTTGTGGCTTGACCAGATGGAGAAGAAGAGGGAAAGTAAGAGACTACCATAAGAGAAGACATCTGCTGTGAGTCACTGGTTGCAACTGTTCTGTAATAACTTATATATCTGCAGCGGGCCTGAGTACAACTGGTATCTACCCCTATACTGTTACTATATGACAGGATTATTGGTAGATGTGGTATTGGTATAATGGTTATATTCAGGACCAGGTGGTGGTGATATGTGGTCATGATATGGTGGTATTATTTGGTCTTTGTATAGCCGTATCATTGATAATATTGGTCTTAGTATACTGGTATGTGCAGTGGTAATAATATTTGCTGCTTTACGATATTATGTGGTAACTGTGTGACAATTATTTAGAGGCGTCATCCACAGAAAATTTTCTTTAAAGCTATTTGTACGTATTTTTGTAAATACAATATATATATATATATATATCAATATATATATATATCAATATATATATATATATATATATATATATATATATATATATCCTAATAGACCCTACTAAGAGCACTGTTGTTTTGATGAAAATGTGTTTTTCTTCGTATTACAGCATGAGTCAGGTTAGGGCTAGAGATTTACATTTTTCGGGGGGGGGGTGAGGGGAAAGGGGAAGAATGGGGTCGTCATTAGTTCTACTTGCCTAGGGCACCAAAATGCCTTGTCCTGGCTCTACTACAATGCATCTACTATACAATATGTATTGTCCCATGCTTCATGCTCTTACAACCAGTCAAATGCTCATCTCATAATTATTTAATAAAAAACACCCTAATAGTGTTTATACACAAGTTGAAATAAGAACTTTTTTTGGTACTCTTTTCTTTTTTTTTCTTTTTTTTACCATTTTATTGTAAGGTTAAGTGCATGTCATAACTTCTCTAGACACTACTGGCATTGAAGGCAATAGCTATTTTTTTTTTACTCCTCCCCCCTGACTTGTACCTTAGTGAAAGTTACTGTGTAAGATCATATAGTATTAATAAATTAAAAGAGGGTCTCCTGCATTTCCCTAAACAACACAAAAAATACACAAAATCAGCATTCAGATCCCAGGAAATGATGAAAGGATTTGCTTACGTGTTTCAGGCTTTCACATAGTAGTCTTATGTGAAAGCCTGAAACGTGTAAGCAAATCCTTTTGTCATGTGCTGGGATCTGAACGTTGATTTTATATATATTAATAGAAAAATAAGGTGTGACAATATTGATCTTTCAAATGCTTTAATGATAATATTCAATGTAAAAAAAAAAAAAAAACACTCCAATTCTTTGAGGCTTGTGAACAGCTCAATGGCTGATCAAACATGAACCCAGTAGCTAGCAACTCTGCCATTTATGCTGACTGGGAAAAAGATCATATGTGCAGCTAATTGCTAGAGCAAGATGAAAAACTGCACACCAACTTGCAGAAAAGCCGCAGTATAATGCATGGGGAGATTGCACAGATGCAAAGTAACCAATGAAACAATCACTCATACAACCTCAGGGCATGAGGGAGGTGGTTGCCGGTACTACAATTGCATATAATAAGGCGATACAAAAGTATCCCTCATTTACCATTGCAGTCTAAAAGTTGGACAGCGTAGACAGACAGTGTAGAAATGCGGCAGATTTTTCATGGTAGCTTGTGTTGTATGATAAACTTGGCACAATTTTAGATTGTGGTTGTACATTTTATTTATTTCATTTATTTTTTTATTGCATTTTTAGTGCAGTGTGCCACATTCTGTTCACATCCCAACATAAAAGAGTAAGAGATACTCTACATCATCACTATCCAGTTTGAAAATCAGATGTGAATCCTAAACACGGGACTTTCCTAAATCAACTCAGAATTCCATAATAGGGTGCATGAAAATGGGTTGTCTTAGCAAAATATTTCCTTTTAACTGTATCTAGACTTAAAGACATTTTTTTTACAAATCTAACATACTAACATGCTAAAAAAAACTTTGTGAAATATCTTGGTGGACAAAAATGTATCTACATTATCAAGATCCTTTTCTCACCACTCTTGCATTCTTATCTCTTTACCCACTTATAAGTCATTAAGAGAATCCATAGCAAACAGTGCTTACAGAATTTAGATTCATTAGGAGATCAGGTTACAGCTGTCCATAGAAGTCTATGGAGAAGGGAGGAAGCACAGGAGAGAGGATGGAGAAGCTGCAATGAGAGAGATAGAGATACAGAGACCAAACATTTTAATGTTTTTCCCCAGTGCTTGATCCATAGGTTACACTGCAATGCACTGCTGTATAATGCACTCTATGCTGCTGCCTTGCATGGGGAAGGTGCTACAAAGATATGGGAGAACAGGACCTTCTGTTTTGCTGTAAGATATGTATGCGGGACGTCAGAACAGCTAGTCTCTACCTAGACTGTATCTGACAATTAGAGATGAATCATGGAGAGGGGTAAAACTGATGGAAGACGCCAGATATAAATTGAATTATTGTCAGAAATAGTATTATTCCTCACGTACGCACACAGGAAAGCTTATCCTGAGAGCTATCAGCAAATACAGGTATGATGAAAGCAAAAAACTGAAATCTATCTTAATTCTCTAATGAAATAAGAACATAGAGGAAGCCATGATATTACCATGATATCATGTTTTAAAGCCTTACATATAAGCGCTTCACATATAGACTAAACCTAGTTTTCCTTGTGAGCTGCAATGAATAGGCAACCCTTATAGTCAATAAGGTCACTCACAGCTGTTCTCTTCTTAACCTTACAGTAATCAATAACAAAACCTTCTCCTTCTAGAGCTCTCCTGACAAAATTCTCATCGTGTGTGAAAATATGGAACTTGTGTTTTCCAACAGTGTAATATGTTGTATCTAAAGACGAAAATAACATAATGTGTCCTCCAGGTTTCAGCAACCCTGAGAACTTCCTGAGATATCTGATGTAATCATCTTGATCTTTGCTGATAACTTCAAGGAGCGTAAAACTGATGATACAATCTGCTGAAGGTAAGACCATTGGATCTATGATATTTTCTTTCTCCAGGTCACATTTTGTAACATATTGAACTGCTGATCTGACTTTTTCTTCTTTGTCCTGTATCTGGTCACTGAAAGAAATAGGAAAAATTAGTAAAAGTTATTGTCCCAGAGTCAACATCAATAGGATGACCAAGTGACTCATTAACAGCTCTGGAGTAATGGCTTTCAGTAGTGGTAGAAAGATGTACATTCAATCAATGCTGGTGTACTTTGTGTCTTTGATTAGAGTTGAGCGGTACAGTTAAAGGATCGTAGTCGAACTTCAACTTTATTGGTGTTCATATTCGTGGTTCAATTCGAACTTGAACTCGAACCCATTAAAGTCAATGGGTGAAGATGTCAGCCCAAACGTTTAGTGCAGACTGGGCTAACCAATGCGTTTCGGGTCACATCACCATGAATAAGGGTCATGTGACCCAAAACGGATCAGTCAGCCCAGTCTGCAGCTAAGACATTGGATTGTATGTCTCCCGTTTGTATGCACATGAATATTTGCAGTTTTTAACATAAAGAAATAAAGGATGGTTATATTTTATTTTCTACCCTTGCATTGCGATAGTTCTTTGCGTTGGTCGTGCTGGCATACAATTGAAATTGGTTTTTGTAAGCGTACATGCACCCTTAGCGTTGCGGCAATCATCAGCATCTCTCCTGGACTCTAGGTGAGCTGTTTCCATTTTTTTCTGGTGTTTATTGACTAGAAAGAAGTATCCAGAAGGATAAAAAATGTTACCAATGTCTACCTGATGGATATATGATGACCATCCTGGCATCTTTTGTGTAAGGATAGTCATCATACATCCATGGAACATGGTCAGAGATCCACACTTGATTAATTTTTATAGATGTCAAATGTCCACATTGTTAGGGAAAAGACAGATAAGTTTATCAGTTATCACCCCACCAGTAGTGTTGAGCGATTGCATTGGCTATCGAGATCGATCAGATAGTCGTTAGACGGCTGATATCGATAAGGTTTTTCGATTGATGAGCATCGATTATGCGCGATTTACCATTAATGTTAGGAGAGCAACTAACACCTTCATTATTACACCAAACCAAGGCTGGAGAAGCTGAAATTATCATCCACATCAGTCAAATGGATACGACCTAAATCTTAAGCAACACACTTAGGTTAAATAAAAGGTCACAGAAAAAAAAGTCACAGTCCATTTACTATCCCTGTCTTGTGTCCACAGCGGACCTTTAAAACCTGCATCACCCACAAATTAAAAATGTGCCAGAAGGCAGTATGATTTGACATCCATCATGTTACTTGAACTGGTAAGTGAATATCCTGTCTGGAATGCAGCATGAGCCCCAAAACCTGCATGACCCCCACCACATTTAATAGTGCCGCAAAAAGGAAGGTTTTCAACCACATTTTAGTTTCACTGGACAATTGGACTACACCTGTCCTGGGCACAGCATGAGCCCAAACCTGCATGACCTCCACATTTAAAAAGTGCCTGGGAAAAGGAAGTCTTTCAACCACATTTTAGTTTCATGGACATTGACTATATCTGTCCGGGGCAAGCATGAGCCCCAAACATGCTTGACCCCTCCACTATTTAAGTGCCGGACAAAAGGAAGCTTTCAACACCATTTTAGTTCACTGGACATTGACTAGACCTGTATGGGCCACAGCATGAGCCCCAAATACTGCATGACCCCACATTAAATAGTGCCGGAAAAAAAAAAGGAAGTCTTTCAAACCACCATTTAGTTTCACTGGACATTGACCTTTACCTGTCCTGGGACACAGCATGAGCCCAAACCTGCGATGACCCCCACTTTTTAAAAAGTGCCGAAAAAAGGAGTAGTACTTTCAACTCTCCATTTATAGTTGAACTGGACATCGACTTTACCTTGTCCTGGGCCCACAGCATGAGCCCAAACTGCTTGACCCCCCATTTAAAAGTGACGGAATAAAGGAAGTCTTTCAGACCACCATTTTCAGTTTCACTAGGACTTGTCCTATACCTGTCCTGGGCACAGCATGGAGCCCCAAACTGCATGACCCACACATTAAAAGTGACGAGAAAAAGGTGTCTTTCAAACCCTTTTAGTTTACTGGACATTGGACTATAACTGTATGGCACAGCATGAGCCCAAACCTGCATGACCCCACATTTAAAAGTGCCGGAAAAGGAGTCTTTCAACCAACATTTTAGTTTCAACTGGACATTGACTTATACCTGTCCTGGGCCACAGCATGAGCCCCAAACTGCATGACCCCACATTTTAATAAGTGCCGGCAAACAGGAGTCTTTCAACCACCATTTTTAGTTTCATGTGACATTGGAATAAACCTCTGTCCTGGGCCACAGCATTGAGCCCCAAAACCTGCATGACCCCCTCATTAAAAATTGACGGAAAAAAGGACGTCTTTCAACCACATTTAGTTTCACGGACATTGACTATACCTGTCATGGGACTCAGCATGAGCCCCAAACCTGCATGACCCCCACCTTTAAAAAGTGACAGAAAAAGGTAGTTTTCACCACCTTTTAGTTTCATGGAACATTGACTTTACCTGTCCTGGGCCACAGCATGAGCCAACACCTGCATGTCCCCACATTTAAAAAGTGACGGAAAAAAGGAAGTCATTTCAACCACTTTTTAGCTTTCACGTCTTTGACTATTACCTGTCTGGGCCTCAGGCATGAGGCCCCAAAAAACCTGCATGACCCCCGGAATTTAAAAAGTGCCGGAAAAAGGAGTCTTTAACCACCATTTAGTTGAACTGGACCATTGACTCATACCTGTCCTGGGCCACAGCATGCGCCCCAACCCCGCATGACCCCCACCTTTATAAAGTGCCTGAAAAAGGAGTCTTTCAACCTCCATTTTAGTTCCACTGGACATTGACTATTCCTGGCCTGGGCCACAGCAGGAGCCCCCAAAAAACCTGCATGACCCCCACATTTAAAAAGGCCGGTAAAAAGGAGTCTTTCAACCCACCATATTAGTTTCCTGGACATGACTATACCTGTCCGGGGCCACAGCCTGAGAGCCCCAAACCTGCATGACCACACATTATAAAGTTGCCTGCAAAATGCGAGTCTTTCAACCACCATTTTAGTTTCATGGACATTGGACTATACCTGTCTGGGCCACAGCTGAGCCCCTAAACCTGCAGACCCCCACATTTAAAAAGTGACGGAAGAAAAAAGGAGTTTTCAACACCATTTTAGTTTCACTGGTACATTGATCTATAACCTGTCCTGGGCCCCACAGCATGAAGCCCCAAACCTGCATGACCCCCTCAGTTCAAAAAGTGCGGAAAAAGGAGTACTTTCAACCACATTCTTTAGTTGATAACTGGAAAATTGACTATACATGTCGGGCCACAGCATGAGCCCCCAAACCTGCATGAAACACATATTAAAAGTGCCGGAAAAGGAGTCTTTCAAACCACCATTTTAGTTGAACTGGACATTGACTTTACCTGTCCTGGTCCACCAGGCATGAGCCCCAAACCTGCATGACCCCCACATTTAAAAAGTGCTGGAAAGGGAGGTTCTTTCAACCACCATTGTAGTTGACATGCTGGACTATTGACTAATACCTGTCTGGGCCACAGCATGACCTAGGGCGGTACGGTGTTACAGTGGGTGCGGTTGAAAGCCCAGGTGGCGTCCGTCTTCTATCTAACACGCAGGTTTAAAATTGCTCTGATGTCGCACAACGAAAACTGTCGTGCTGACGCAGAGTGCGGAAGCGGAAGTGTGAGAACTCCAGCCTCCCCCTGTACACAGTAAATACCTGGGCAGCGCTTGACCACCTCCGTCACCCATAATGAGTGTTGGACCATTGAGTTTCACTTGGTAATACTGTGGTTAACGCTCCTTTGTTACACCAGGTGCCCTTTATCTGGCATTACATTTTTCTCATTTTACTCAACTGGTGCTGGAGGAAATTGGTCTCCTGTACTTGTTCTCTGTCTTGTTGCTCCATACTCCATGTTCTCTGAATAACCTACTATGGTCAAGTTTTCCTGTACCTCCCCTTGTAACAATTCAGAGAATTTTTTTAACAGCTATTTTGTACATGCAAAGTTTTTTAGTAGCTTAAATATCTAGTGCAAAACACATTTTTAAATAGGATGGGAATCCCAACACTGCTCTTTGTTTCTCTTTTTTTCTATTGTATTAAATGGTTGTCTCAATACAGGGATTGATAGCTATGTTAAATGATCTTGCAAAAACAAGTCTTTTTGCATTCTATGGTGGTCCATTAACTGTGGTCCTACCTTTCCTGTTTCGACAGAGCACCATCACCCCTTTCGAGCCAATCTGACAATTGTGCAAGAACAAATGTCTGTTAGAAACAACATTTTTCTGAATAGGACTGTAGTATAGCTGCATGTAACAGCAAAATGCCCCAAAAAAATTCAACAAGCATGACCCTGAGCCTCTTTGGTATATTGTTGAAGAATCAAATGTCTGTTTAGAAACAAAACATTTTTTTGAATAGGACCTGTAGTATTGCTGCATGTCACAGCAAAATGCCCCCAAAAATTCAAAGCATGACCTTGAGCCCACTTTGGGTCAATTGTGAAGAACAATGTCTGTTAGAAAAACATTTTTAGAATAGGACCTGTAGTATAGCTGCATGTCACAAGCAAAATGCCCCAAAATTCCAAAGCATGACCCTTGAGCCACTTGGTCAATTGTGAAGAAACAAATGTCTGTTAGGAAAAACATTTTTAGGAATTGGACCTGTAGTTATAGCTGCACTGTCCACAGCAAAATGCCCCAAAATTCTACAGATTGCACCTTCGAGCCACTTGTGTCAATTGCTGATAGAACAAATTCCTGTTTGGAAAAAAACATTTTTAGAATGTAGGACCTGTAGTATAGCTGCCATGTGCACAGCAACAATGCCCCCCCAAAACTCAAAAGCATGACCCTTGAGCCACTTTGGTCAATTGTGAAGAACAAATGTCTGTTAGAAACAACATTTTTAGAATAGGACCTGTAGTATAGCTGCATGTACTTCAAATGCCCACAAAAATTCAATGCATTGCTCCATTGAGCCACTTTGGTCAATTGAGAAGAACAAACTGTAATGTTAGAAAAGACAAAAATTTTTTATAATAGGATTGTAGTATTGCTTGCACATTTCAAAGCAGCATTGGACCCAAAAAATTATTTATAAATGACTTCTCAGCCATGTTAAAAATTGTGTGAGGGAAGAAATGCCACTTAGTAGCCACATTTTATCCACTAGACCATAATTATAGCTGTATCTCACAGCACACATGGACCCCCAAAAAATTATAAATTGACTTATCAGCCACTATTAAAAATTTGTGAGGGAAGAAAATGCCCACTTAGAAGTCACATTTCTGTTCCTAAAGGACATGAATTATTGCCGTTATATCACAGCAACATGACCTCAAAACCATTGACATGCGATAACTTCATTAAGATAAAGTGAGTAAAGGAAATACGGGTTGTCATGAAAACCTTGCTGTCCTTTTAACAGTTCTCACAGCAAAACCATTCAAAATGAAATGTTGGGAAAAGAGAATAAAAATTGCAGCATGTAGAAAATGATCATTTTTAAAAAAAGTTTCAAGTGGACACATTTCTGTTTGAAGAAGGAATGTGATGTGACCGGCAACTAATCGGTGACCTCGGCAATTGGGGCACAACATCATACAGAGATCCATGCCTGATTCATCTTGTGATGAAAGTCAACACGATCCCATTATATGTGGAAAGCCGGATGCGTTTTGTCTGTAATGATTCCTCCAGCGGTGCTGAAGGTGCCCTCCTCTCAGATATGACGCTGGCTGCTGGGCAGGACAAACCTCTATGGCTGACGAGGCCAGTCGGGCCCATTCGGTCATTTGGATACCCTGAAGTCTATTGGGTCCGGAACACATGCAAAAAACATCGGTGTTGAGGACGCAGATAGTCGTGCACCATGATCTTAAGACTGTCTCTGTGTGTTGGATGTGTGCCCTGCATTGCATGCGTTGGTGAAGGTGGTGGTAAACAAAGATTGTCCAGAAGGTCACCCCAGTTAGGGCGTTTTGCCACCTTGCATTGCTGTGCTGCCGGCTACGCCTACTTGGCACTCTATGGGCTGTCACGTCGCTGCTGATGTGTTCACCTGTGACATTTGGGGAACGTGAGCAGACGCAACAGATGTCTCAGTTGATCAATCAGCAAGGTCTCCATTTCCTGCATTTAATCTCTATTTGGGTGGGTGGAAAGGAACAGTGCTGATTTTTGTTTTGTACGGGGATCCAGGAGGGTGGCACCACCCAGTAACTGTTGTTCAATTTTGATGGCTCTTAATGCGAGGATCATGTTGGGGGAAAATGGAGCATCAAGCACTCATGTGAGAGTTGGAGCATTGATTTCCCAAGCCTCTGGGTCGAGGGCACTAGCAAATATTGGATTCTTCTCATCTTTTCCTCCTCGCCTCAATGTCGCGCCAACCTCTTTCCAAGGCAGTGACGTCGGTAACATCGGTGTCTAGGAATACTCTTTCCTCCTCTCCTCCTCCGTTGCCTCCGGCACAGCTTCAAACACAGCCCTGGCTTGCTGAGATGATGCACCCTGAGAGCTGTTGCGCACCTTGCACTAGCTCTGGACCCCGTAAACACTGCCTAATGAAGACCGATGAAAAATTGTGAAACTGTCGGGCCTTGTGTGATTTGACGGAGAGAAAGGTCCGTGTCCGCAATTCTGTGTCCGCTCTCCTCCGTCCCTGCGGGACCTGTGTTTCAGAGTGTCCAACGATCGTTCCAGAAACTAAGATCACCACAAATGATCATGCTGACAAGGGCATTGTCCGCACTGACCTTTTGGTGGCTTCTTCAAAACGGCAAGGTTGGTGCAAGAGCTCTTTTTCACCCTGCCTCCACTCTCGGTGGTTCAACACCCCGAGGTCCGTACCGCTGCTTGTCAGGCTTGTGTCACTTCGTATTGCGTAATGGCATTGCGCTGCTGCCACAACGTGGAGCATGTGGAGGGTGGAATTCCAGCGTGTTGCCACGTCAACAATGAGACTGGTGACGGGGAGGCCGAGCTGACGCTGTCAACGCAGCCAGGCGGATGAAGCAGGGTCGCGAACCGGCGGAAGTGCGAACTCATTGACACATCGAGCCTTCTTCAGCAGGCAGTCCAGACCCGCGGTCAGCTCTTTAGAAAATTCTGGACGACAAGGTTCTTGGACATGTGCCAGGCAAGGGATGTGCTCCAGGCCTACCGATCTTCAAGGGCGGGCCAGCAGATTTCGCCCGTTATCGCCAGACCTCCACCTGCCTGCACAAGGTTCTTGGTCACCCAGCCAGCGCTCGGTCTCGGTTGCTTAGAGCCGGCCACAGCTCCTGAACATGTGTGTGGACGGTCTCACAAGGCAGATTAATACTCAACCACGGCCTGGTGTCTCTGGCACGTGATGCCACCAGAGGACCCTTCGGGGGAAAGACGCACCTGCACCAATCCTGCAGTTTTGAAGAGCGTGCGCGAGACCTGAGGAGCCACCGTCACCCCCAGAGACATCCACACCAGCTCAACCCAGTGAGCTGTCATGGAGATATAGAGGCATTGGCCCTGTGATTACTTGTCACATTGTGTCGTTTTGGTGAGATGGACTTTCCGGGACACAGATGCAGACAACGCGCTTGAAATTTTAGATTGACAAGTGGATGGCCACGGGCAGGGACCGGCTTTTCTGGCAACAGAAATGCGCACCACTCAACCCTCGTGACACACTGCTCTGGCATTCTGGTATGGGGGCAGGCGAGTGCCATGTCGTGGAGGAACCAATATGTGTCCACCAGTCGGAAAGGCAATTTCCAAGGCCAAAGCCTGGCAAGCCGACATTCAGGCTTTTGGCTTTGGGATGTTTGGGCTTAAAAGTGTTTCTTCTTGTTCCCAATACCCTGAAGAACAGTAAGGCTGAGCTGCTAGATAGGGCCGCTTCTGTACGGCGTGATGGTCATCAAACTGCGGAAGGAGAATGGGGTGGATGGGTTCTCTGGTGGTGCTGGTGGTTACTCGGGCGAACCGGTGAGCGCGCTGATGCGGAGGCTGATCCCTGGCTCATGACTCTGAGAAGACATGGGCAGCGGAGGAACGGATTGGTAGGTAGGCGGAGGAGGAGGAGGCGGAGACAGAGGGTTGACAGTGGTTGAGGCCCGCGTCGGTCTGGCCTTTTATGGCCAAGTGTTCCCTCCATTTCAACTCATGACATTCGATGCATGTGACTCTAGACATGTTGGTGGTGGTTAACCACTTAAGGTTCTTGCCTCTACTTATGCGTTTACGGCATAAGGCGGCATAATGACATCGCTGGGGTGAAATCAGAGGCTTGATCAAAGAGGCCCAGGTTGAGAGTACATGGACCTTTTTGAACGGCGATAAGAGAGGAGCGGGGTTTGCGTGTCCGTGGCTGGCGGAAACGTATCGCGGACTTCTACGCGGGACCGCCCTCTCCGTTTTGTGGCGGGGGGACCCGTATTGACACTACCCCATCGTCTTCCTCATCGTCCATGATGAAAGCGCTCGCAAGCCAAATTCTGCGGAAAAGACCAGGATGGATCAGCAATTGTCTGTCATATCATCATCATCAACACAGGTGACATGGTCGTCCGACTTTTGCATCCTGAAGCTGCGGGCACAAGCAAGGGGCACTGGCTAAGGCGTTGACGACACGCCCGGGATTTTTGCTACGATTGACCGGCTTCCTTCACCTCTCTCTGGGTGGCATCAGTAAACGGGCGTCAGGAGCAAGATAAATCATCCTACTTTTGGATCTTTTAAATGCCTTCTGACCCCAACCGCATTTTGTCATCAAAGAGGTCTATCCCCCCCCCCCCCCCTCCCCCCCCCCCCCCCCCTCCCCCCCCCCCCCCCCCCCCCCCCCCCCCCCCCCCCCCCCCCCCCCCCCCCCCCCCCCCCCCCAGACAATGGATTATCCACTGTGGTGGGTACAGGTGTTGACATTTTGGGCTGCCTTCATGTTGGACGGATGTTACTGATGATGCTGATGGGACGACATTTGTGGCCGGACTGCGAGGACGAGGAGGTAGAACTGTAGAGCAGGTTGCATTAACCACTGAAGGACAGAATGGCGGACGATAGTTCGGTTCTTAGAATTCACAGGGCCCTGACCCGCGATGGAAGGCCTGACGGTCATGCAACTGCTGAATCCGCTGGCATGGTGTTGTCGCCAGCACTGAAGGAGCACCTTCTCTCGTACCTCTACCTCCATGTGCTACCCTCCTCTTTGCTCGCTTACCACACTGCATTTCGCTCCATGTCCAGAAAAAATTATAAAAATTTGAGAAGGTATGGAATAGTTTGGGAAAGTCTCTATTAAAAAGACGGCAAATCAACAGCTTATTCTCATAATCCTCTAATCAAAACAAAATTGATGGCGATTCAAATTCTAACTGCAAGGTTGTCTTTCAACAAATCTGGATCTGGGCAAAGTCCAAAAAAAAACAGTATCTGTTATGTTTTGGTTAATAAATGGTTATTTTTTGCTCCAAAAAACCCCTTTCCTCCCACACAACACCCCGATCACGCCCCCCCCCCTCCCCCTTTTCCTTTTTTCCGAAATTCACCCTGTGGTGAATATAGAATTGCTGTTTTAGATTTACGTAGAGCTGCGTCCAGATGAACGAGTACTGGGTGCGCAAAAGTCAAAAAACCCACCGTATCTGTTATGTTTTCGTATATACACGGTATTTTTTTGCACCTTTCAAGTCACCTTGCCTGTGTGGTGATTATAGAATTGCTGTTTTAGATTTACGTAGATGTTGCGTCAATGACTGTAATGGGTGCGCAAAAGTCAAAAAAACGACGTAACTGTTTTGTTTTGATCATATATAACAGGTATTTTTTGAACCTATTCAATTCACCGGTGGTGAATATAGCATTGCTGTTTTCAGATGGGTTTACGTAGATTGCTTGCGTCAATGAAACAGTACTGGACTCGTGCGCAAAAAAGTCAAAAAACAGGTATGCTGTTATTGTTTTCGTATAATAAACTGAATTTTTTGCACCTTTCAATTCACTGTGGTGTATATAGAATTGCTGTTTTAAGATTACGTAGAAGCTGATCCAATGAAAAAGTACTGGGTGCGCAAAGTCAAAAAACAGGTATTGTTATGTGTTCGTTTTAATAAACTGTATTTTTTGGCACCTTTCTATTCAACTTGTAGGTGAATATAGAATTGCTGTTTAAGATTTTAGTAGATGCTGCGTAAATGAACAGTACTGGGTGCGCAAAAAGTCAAAAAAACACGTAACTGTTATGTTTGGGATTTTTAAATAATAAACGGTATTTTTTGCACCTTTCATTTCACCTGTGGTGAATATAGAATTGCTGTTTTAAGATATTACGTAGATGCTGCGTCATGAACAGTACTGTGTGCGCACAAAGTCAAAAAAATGTTATTGTTATGTTTTCGTATAATACACGGTATTTTGCACCTTTTCAATTTCAACCTGTGGGGATTTAGAATTGCTGGTTTAAGATTTAAGTTAGATGCTGCGTCAATGAACAGTATCTGGGCATGCGGCAAAATGGAAAAAAACACTACACTGTTATGTTTTGATTAATAAAACTGTATTTTTGCACCTTTCAATTCACCTGTGGTGAATATAGAATAATGCTGTTTTATGATTTACGTTGGATGCTGCGTCAAATGAACAGTACTGGCGTGCGCAAAAGTCAAAAACAGGTATCTGTTATGTTTTTTTCGTATAATTAAAACTGTATTTTTTGCACCTTCATATTCACTGTGGTGAATATAGAATGCTGTTTTAAGATTTACCGTAGATGCTGCGTATATGAACGAGTTCTGGGTCGCGCAAAAGTATAAAAACTCGGAAACTGTTATGTGTTTGATATAATAATCTCGGTATTTTTTGCACCTTTTCAATTCTCTGTGCGTGACATATAGAAATGCTGTTTTAAGATTTAGTTGATGCTGCGTTCATGAACCAGTACTGGGTGCGCAATAAGTCAAAAAAAACACGTATTCTGTTATGTTTTCGTTATAATACACGGTATTTTTTGCCATACCTTTTTCAATTCCACCTGTGGTGAATATTAGAATTGCTGTTTTAAGATTTACGTAGATGCTGCGTCCATGACCTGTACTTGGTGCTCATATTTAAAAAAACACGTAAATTTTATGTTTTGTTATAATAAACTGTATTTTTGCACCTTTCAATTCACCTGTGGTGAATATAGAATTGTACTGTTTTAAGATTTACGTTGATGCATGCGTCAATGAACAGTACTGGGTGCGCAAAAGCCAAAAAAAACAGTATCTGTTTTGGTTTCGTATAATAAACTGTATTTTTTTGCACCGTTCACAATTCACATGTGGTGAATATAGAATTGCTGTTTTATGATTTACGTAGATGCTGCTGCGTCAATGAACAGTACTGGGTGCGCAAAAGTCAAAAAACACGTTTTAACTGTTATGTTTGATATAATAACGGTATTTTTCTTGCAGCTTTTCAATTCACTGTGGTGAACCTATAGAATTGCTGTTTTAAGTTTACGTAGATGCTGAGTCACTGAACAGTACTGGGGGAGCAAAGTCAAAAAAAAACACGTAAAACTGTTATGTTGTCCCCTATAATATAAAAAACTGTATTTTTTGCACCTTTCAAATTCACCTGTGGTGATATAGAATTGCTAGTTTTAAGATTTTCGTAGATGCTGCGTCTCAATGAACATATGGGAGCAGCAAAAGTCAAAAAACACGTAACTGTGATGTTTTTCGTACGATACACGGTAATTTTTGGCAACAAACAACTGTGCTGAGTGCTGACACAAGATTGTCTGGGATTGTAATTTAAGTGCAAGGTTGAAATAAAAACAGTTCACAGGTAATGGGTAAAATTGAAACCTATCTGAAATGATTATACTGATAATTCAAAGTGGAGTCTTTGCACCACAAAAAAACGCTTAATTTTAAACCCCGGGTGTAAAATTGCGCCAAAATTGGGCCAAACCCCAAACTTAAATAATTTGGGAGCGTGTTTTTAAAATTCGTGTTTTTTTTACGCCAAAACAACAAAATAAAATTGTAATTAACCCTTTGGGCCCTTTTGGGAAAATTTTGCTACAGGAAAAATTTTTTATATTTTTTCCCTTTAAAAAGAGGTTTTTTGGGTTTACCCCACCAGCAAAAGAACGCTTAAATTAAAACCCCCGGGTTGTAAAAATTTCGCCCAAACATTGGTCCCCCCACAAATAAGGGAACTTTGTTTGGGGTGGGGTTTCAAATTTCGGGTTTTTTTTTCCCACACAACAAGAGATAAAATTGAATTAAATTAGCTTTTTGAAATTTTGCCAAAAGGGAAAAATTTTATATTTTTGGCGTTTAAAATACGGTTTTTTTGGGGTCAGCACACCAGCAAAACAACGCTTAAAATTTAAACCCCCGGGGTCATTGCGCAAAAGAAATTTAGCAACCACAAACTAGTTTGCCTTTTAGGGGTTTAAATTGCGTGTTTTCTCCCCCACCCCAACAAAAATAAAATTTTTAATTAACCTTCCTTGGGGAAAAATTTTGCTACAGGAAAAATGTATATTTTTTTGGCTTTAAAAAGAAAGGGTTTTTTGGGGTCAGCACAACCCAAAACAAGCTTTTAAAAAAACCCCTGGATGAAATTTCGCCCAAAAAATTGGGCCAAACCACAAACTAGTAGCTTTTTAGCGTGTTTCAATTGCGGTTTTTTTTTCCGCAAACAAAAAGAGAAAAAATTTAAAAAAACCCCCCGCTTGGGGAAATTTTGCTACGGAAAAAATGTATAATAATTTTGGGGTTGGGAAACTTTGGGGGTTTTTTGGGGTCACCACCCCAAAAAAACGGGGAATTTATCCCCTTATTTTGTTTCAAAAAATTGGGGGAAACCCCCAAACTTAGTAGCTTTTGGGGAGGGGGGGTTACAAATTTTGTTTTTTTTCTATCCACACCAACAAGAGATAAAAAATTTTTTTTAAAAACCCCCTTTCGGGGGCCCGTTTTTTTTGGGCAAGAATTGTAATATATTTTGGGGGGGAAAAGGTTTTTTTCTTCGGGGGAAAAACACCAGCAAAACAAGTTAATTAACCCTGGAAATTAAAATTTTCGGGAAAAGAAATTTAGGGAACCACAAAATAATAGGGTTTTTTGGGGGGGTTTTAAAATTTGGGGGTTTTTCTACCCCCCATTTTAAAAAAGGGTAAAAAGGGGGGTTTCCCTTCGCCCCGGTTTATCTACAAAGGAAAAAAGTTTTATATTTTGGGGGATTTAAAATGACGGGTTTTCTTGGGGTTTACACACCACAAAACAAAAGCTTAATTAACCCCTGAGTAAATTGCGCCAAAAAATTGGGCCAAACCAAAAAACTAGTAAACTTTTTTAAAAAAGTGGGTTTCAATTTTCGTTTTTTTCCCAAGGCCACCAAAAAAAGAAAAAAAATTTTTTTAATAACCTTCATTGTGAATTATCCAACAGGAAAAAAGGGGTTTATATTTTTTGGGAATTGAAAAAAGACGGTTTCATTGGGGTCAGCACAAAAAAAAAAACAAGCTTTAATTAAAACCCCCGGATGGAAAAAATTTCGGCAAAAGGGAAATTTAGGGAACCCCAAAACCCAAATAGCTTTTGACGTGTTACAATTGCGTTTTTTCTACGCCACAAACAAGGGGATAAAATTTTTTAAATTTAAACCTTTTCGCTAGTGAAATTTTGCTAAAAAAAATTTTTTATTTTTTTTTTGGCGTTTTTAAAAAAAGACGGGTTTTTTGGTCAGCACACCAACAAAAAACAACGCTTTAAAAATTTAAACCCCTTTGGAAAGTAAAAAAGCGCCAAACCCAAAGGGCCACCACCCAAAAAAGTAGCTTTGTAGCGTGTTCCAAAGCGTTTTTCCCCCACACAACAAATAAAAATTTTAAAATTAACCTTTTGATTGTTTAATTTGCCCCAACGGAAAAAAAAGAATATATTTTGGCGTTGAAAAATGAACGGTTTTTTTGGGGGCGCAAAACCAAAAACAACTGCTTAATTTAATTAAAAACGCCCCCAAAGAATTGACAAACCCCAAACTAGTAGGTTTGTAGCGTGTTACAAT